>JAVQJS010128387.1:0-10450 GCA_036024795.1 Galaxias rostratus | reverse complement strand
TCTCTCTCTCTCTCTCTCTCTCTCTCTCTCTCTCTCTCTCTCTCCAGCCTCTGTGGCGGTCTGGGGCCTTGGTTGGCCATGGATACCATCGGCAGCTCCTGTCCAAAGTGACCACAAGTTGCAGGCCTCATTCCTGGGTGGAATACGACGCTTGATGGTGTAGCCCATGCTCTTTGTTCTCTCTACACAAAGAGATAGACTTACACTCCCAAACTCCTTTCGAGGATAGCTTGTCAAATTTGCAATTGGCTGTACGATTACAGCCTGTAGGTCGAAAGTGTTGACTTCATTTTTCAAACCATGTGGGTGATGGGTGCGTGAACGTTCCAGTGCATCTGCCAGCGTTTCGTGTGGAGTTCAAGGTTCCTTTTTTGTTTGTGTGTGTGTGTGTTTGGTACGAACGCATGCAATTAGGTTCTTCTGTAGGTACGTATATCAACAGAGCGTTGGTTCGCAAACTCTCTACATGCGCTGTGCAGTCGGGTCTGCTTCGGATTAGCTGCATCTCCACGACAACCGGGCAGCGAGCCGACTGGGGGCTTGGGGAGGGAGGGAGGGAGGGGGGGGGGTTACGGGGTTTAGTCCGTGCAAGGGGCCGCTTCAGGTCAGTCCGCGCCGGGTTTTAGACGAGACCGTGCGTGCGTGCGTTAGTAGGGGTTACCGTGGAGGGGTCGGACTGGCAGGAGGGGAGGCTTTCTCTGGGGTCCTCTGCGATGACCTCCTGACACGACACAGGGCACAGAACGGGAGGTCAGGGGGCGGGGCGTCGGATCTACTGTCCATAAAACGAGGGGCTAGAGGGTCCAGGGGGCAGAGGTCAGGTTTGGAGGTGAGGGGAGAGGGGGCGGGGCAGGGGGTAGGGGGGCTGCCTGCGTGGAATCGGACGCAGGGAGTAGCCTACACTATAGAGACACGTTGCGTAGATGAGGTGGGGAGCGGAACTGGAACAAATGAGTTTATTAGAGTGGAAGTCAAAATGAGGAGGGGGGATGAGGAGGGTGTAGAAGGCTCTAGAGAAACAGGGCAGCACAAAGCAGCACAGACCGGGGGGTATCGGGGTGTTAATCTACGTTCAGAATCAGACTCACAGTAGGAAAGGGGATGAAGACGGTTCATTAAGAGAGGAAAAAACAAGTATTTCAGATCAGACTGTATATGAACCGGAATCGAGCACTTTGGTTCTACAGAGACTCAATGGTACCATAGGAGACAATCCAGCTATAACTAATGTCTTCCTAAATACAAAGCATGTAGTGATACAACAAGCATTTCAAAGTGCAGTGGCCGGCGTCCTGGGATGCCTGATGGAGTCACGGCGGAGACATCCGCCGCTCCTTCCTAACACTACGGCAAGCGGGCGGGGCCAGATTCGGTACTTACGAGTCCGTACGAGGTGTCCCTGGGATGGCCGGTGAGTGGTTTGATGGAGGGGCGGGAGGAGGAGGAAGGGGCGGGGTGGGAGCTGCCGGCACCGTAGTGCCTGGGCATGTGGTACACATGCTGAGGGAAAAACGGCTATGGAGGGAGGGGGGGAGGGGGAGGAGGAGGAGAGAGAGGCACAACATGGAGGACAAAGGGTTAAAACCACCGGGAATGGAGCTCATCGATGAGGAGACCCCCCCCCAAAAACAAAACTGTGCTGTGGGACCTATGGTCACGGTGAAGACCTAGTCGAAACAGAACGATATGCAGAGGTGTTTTAAACTGCTGCTCAGAGCGGATAGACTAGAGAGAAAACACATCGCTGATCACAAACCTAGCTAATAACAGAAATGGAGGTCCACGGCGATTTCGTTTCATTTTGAACCTGGACTGAATGCATTTGAATGTCGGACACTGCGTCCACATGGACACTGACGGCTGACGGAGGAGGGGGTCAGAGCCATGAGGCTGCAGGGAAGTGTGTGTGTGTGTGTGACGGGGGGGGGGGGCTGTGTGAGTGCTTCTCACCCTGTTGTAGAAGGGATGCTGGGCCGTCATGCCGCTGAAGTAGGAGCTGTGCGGCTGGGGGGCCATCACCCCCGGCGGGGGCAGCAGCCCGGCAAAGGAGCCGCTGGGGGAGCAGGCGGCGGAGTGCTGGCCGTAGGCGGCGGGGGCCCGGGGCGCGGCCTCCTGCAGGGGCAGCGCCGGGTAGTTCCCCCCGCCCAGGTGCATCTGCTCCCGGGCCGCACGGACGTCTGCAGCCACGGCGAAGGAGAGGAGGGAAAATAAAGAGTGTGAGGAGAGACAGCGGGAGGAGGAGGAGGAGGAGGCCGGGAGGAAACGGGGAGGCGGACGGCAGGGGAGACAGGAAGGGCAGCGCTTCGTCTGCCGAGCTGATTTGGATCACGTCTTGGCCGCGACTTTAAAGCTCCTTAGATCATCCCACTCAGGACTGTGGGGATTTCGTCATCCTTCGCGGAGTTCAAACAGAGACTATCCCTCGGGGGGGAAGGCATATCAAAAGACAGACACCGGCATGGACAGAACCCTGACCCCCCCCCCAACCCCCTCACCACTACCCTCCGCTCTTCTTTCCCCACGTCCCCCCCTCCCTCCATGTATCTCTCCCTCCCTCCTTCCTTCGCTCTGCCTCACGCGCACCTCATTTTGCATGTGCACAAACCACTCATAAACGCCCGCCCTCCCTCCACCTTCTCTGCCCACTCCCGTCCAGCAAACTAGACGAGCGCTCTGAAAGGAACAGTGTGTGTGTGTTTGTGTGACCGGAGCGGCGAGACGCAGGACACACTCTGCAGCAGAATGTCTCCAGTCATTCCGGAGGGGCTACTGGATGACGTGGCGAGAGAGGGAGAGCCGGTCCTGCCTGAGGGGACACAATGGAGGGCCTTATGAAGTGACTCAGGCCCGGGGGAGGGTATCGCTGACGGGGCTTGGTCCGGGGTAGCAGCGGGGCAGAGGGGACTGGACCAAAGGCATTGGTCACCTTCCTGCTACTCCCGGGGAGGACACACAGACACACACACACACACACAAAGACACAACCAAAAACACATACACACACAAAGACACATACACACTCAAAGACACAAACAAACACACACACAAACACACAGACAAAGACACACACACACACAAAGACACACACACACACACAAACACACACACAAAGACACACACACACACACACACACACACACACACACACACACACAGAGAGAGACAAAGACACACACACACACACATACACACACACACACAGACACACATACACAGGCACACACACACACACATACTGCCCCCATATTTACATACTGGATGTCTTGTCTAGTGGAAGGCCAGAGTCAGCTGTGACCACTATGACTCAAGGTTGCCTCGTCTGGTCAATAGACTCGTACATGCGTGCGAGCGTGTGTGTGTGTGAGTGTGTGTGAGAGATTCTGCGGTCTCCAAACAGCACGATGAGGCAGCCTCACAGGCCCCCGTCAGTCACTCACACACACACACACACTCCTCTCCGGGCCCAGCAGACACTGACGCATTGACGGGGCCGCTTGGCTCTGCCGCTGCGTGGGGATCTGGTTACTACCGTATGGTAAGATCTGGCCAGGGAACGCAGAGTCTGTTTGGTGAGGGTTCAGCCGGCCTAGCTGTGTTTGCTAGTCATCAGGGACAAGGACATCTGTTTTTTTTTTTATTATCGATAGAGAAAATCATTCGAAAAAGGCTGCGTGTCACCATGACGTCTAAACTCCATGGTTCATGGACTTTGTTGTGGATGTTTTAAAACTTTTTGTTTTGTCTTAGGAACAAACAGGGTGAATAAGCTGCGGTTGGCCATGTAATTATATAAGACAGTCTTATCGTCCTGAGACGGTTTAGACAGACGCTGGGCCATGTAGTGTCCAAATACACATAGTGCACATTGAAGTGGGTTTGTAAAGAGACAATTATCTCGCCTGTCCGATTTTGTTGGACACTTTTTGGACTGTGTGTGTGTGTGTGTGTGTGTGTGTGTGTGCGCATGCTTGTGTTTCACAACAGCCCTTTTCGGAGAGTGTGCATGTGTGTATATGTGTGTGAGTGTGTGTGCGTGTGCGTTGTGTGTGCGCGCATGCTTGTGTTTCACAACAGCCCTTTTCGAGGTGTGTGTGTGTGTGTGTGTGTGTGTGTGTGTGTGTGCGCGCGCGTGGACCTGCGATGATCTCCCTCAGCTTGGGGTCCAGGTTGACGGTGCAGGGCAGGAACATCTCCACGTCGCGCGCCGTCAGCACGGGGGTCCTGGAGGACAGGAAGACCTCGAAGCTGCGGATGTCTCCGTCGATCTCCAGCAGCGGCTCCACGTCCTTGGTGGTGGGGATGTTTTTGGAGATCCTAGGGGAGGGCGGGGTGGAGCGCAGGAAATCGGAGGCTGTGTTAGAGCGATGGCAGAGATAGGCGGTGGGAGAGGAGGAGAGGAGAGGGGAGAGGAGAGAGGAGGAGAGGGGGAGGGGTCTCTGACGGTCACCCCAGCGAGACAGGAGATAAGTGGAATTAGAGAGCGAGAAGGATGTTATCTCTGTTCAGCAGGGGAGGAAACCTGAGGAGATGACAATCAGGGGTAATTTAGGCCGCTCCAAACGGAAGCCACTGCTGCTGCTGCTGCTGCTGCTTCTGCTGCCCCTGCTCAATCTATCTCCTCCCGGTATCAGAGACTCGCGTCCATTATTCACAGTAAACAGATTTGTAATCCTGCTACTTGAACGGACCTCTCATCATGTTCAATTACTTTTTCCTTTTCCAAAACCAGGGGAAAGGAATTATTACGGAGTCTCTGAGTCAAACTAGCCGGACTTTCCATCCCATTGTTTCCATTTCATGATGAGTCCGACCATTATCAACTAGCTCTTTGTTTCTATTTTGTCCGAGGCACGGAGCAGAGGGTACCGTCTCACCGGGGATCAGCGGATCTATTGGTCTGATCCTAACGCGACTTCCACGTGAAACGCACGAGACCCGGATCGACGTGTGACACCGGCCGTACGTCTTCCCCGCCAGGCAACCGTAATCGGATCGATCCGAAAACACCAACCGAACGCACGCCCGCACGCACACCGGCAATCCTTTGTCACGCGCCCTTTTCCGCCACTTTGTCTCACTGTAACCCACTATCTTACACACACACCAACACACGCACACACATACGTCCACACACACACACAAACACACACGCTTCACTTCCTCACGCTACATTTCTGTCCCTCTTGCCCTCCCACTCACTCTCCCTCCCACCATATCCCTCCCAACCTCCCTCTGTGGGAACTACACCCCCCTTCCCGATCTGTTTAAAAGGGGAAACAGAGGTGGCCTTTCTCTGCGGTGGGATTGGCTGATTAGACCCCATTGCCACGGTAGCACGCTAGCACAGTGATCTCACCCTCCTGGCCTGGGCTCGTCCCGCTGTCCCTGCTGCCTGCTGCCTGGCTGCTAGCATAATCTCATTTCCCGGCCAGACAAATTCACCCAATTGGCCAGGGGAGAGCCGGGTCCAATGATAATGGCCCGAGATAAGCTAATGCACGGGCGTGCCAGACCTGCTGGGTCAACACACCAGCGCCGCGGAAGGGTTTGTTTACACAAACAAAACATGGTAGGTCTCTGATGGGCTTATGTACACAAACAAAAGGTTGTCAACAAATACTCTTACTGTAGATGCATGAAACACACACACACACACACACACACACACACACACACACACACACACACACACACACACACACACAGCCAATAGCTATAATAATCAGTATGACTGGAGCACCCTATGCTTGTCAGCGCCCACGTTGCCTTAGTCGGACCCCAGGTGAACGGCCCGGGCAAAAGGACTGAGACCGGCTTCAGTTGGAGGATGAACAGTGTGTTCTCGGGCTAAACAAAGCCCCCTCAGTCCAGCTGTATGCCCCACACAAGAGCCCTGGGAGAGGGGGGTCAAGCTGGGCCACAGAGCGCCAGCAGGCGGTGCACCGCCATGTTGACACCCGCACGACCCCCGCTCACATGAAGACCATTAGGAGTCGGTCAAATGAACGGCTGTCAGGTTCGAGAAACACACACACACACACACACACACACACACACACACACACACACGCCAACCTATCTGTGACCTAAAACATGGGACCGCCAGGAAGGGGGTTTCCAATGAGGAAGATGCATGAGATTGCGTGTATGAGCTGGACTGATTTTCCCATGGACTGGGCTTGGTGTATATGAACCCATCTCCTGAAAGAGGGATTTGTTCTTTTTCTGTGCTGGACACTTCCAGCTGGCTTATTTGTGTTTACTTGCGTGTCTGCAGACATAGACTACACGGAGCCAGGCACAAGCACACATACACACTCACACACAAACACACACACACACACACACTTCCTCTCAGTGGCGTACTATGACATTTGAAGGAATCTTTTTATAGTAAAACCCAATAATGTCTGCTAGGCGCCAATAGAAATTGCAAAGTACTTATCATAACATCTGAACTCTACTCTCAAGATGGAACAAAACCTTAGGCTACATTCCTTCTGAATTACTTGCATCCATCAAAAAAACAAAAGAGTTGACAATAGTTGCACAGACCAACCGTGAACCTAGGAGTTCCTAAGAGCCACTGGCTGATACGGTTGGCTCCGGCTTACAGAATACCTTCTTAAGGGACCCGTGTGTGTGTTAGCTATGGAAGGCCGAGGCACGGGGAAAAGGCCCCGAGCAGGCGGGACTTCCAAAGACAACCAGTAGGGAGTGGGGAAAAATGAGAAGGATCCATCCACTGCTGTAGAACCACAAGCCCCACAGAGTAGCATGGCTGGCTTTAAGCTGGCGGAAGGACAACAGTGGCAATCCCACCCCCCACCCCCCCCCCCCCACACACACACACACACACACTCATCAAGATGTTTGAAGAGGAGGGATCTACTCTTCATCCAGATGACTTGGGGGGGGGGGGCAGAAGAAAGGAGGAGGAGAAGGAAGGACAAAAGAAAGGATGGAAGCAGGAGAGCCGAGGAGAGGAAAGCAGGAAGCAGCACGGGCCGCGCCTGACACTTCGCCCTGCTCGAGGCCTCCAGATAAAGGGGGCTCTATGAGTGACGCCAGCACGCTGCCAATGACTCCCGACCACATCAAACGGCACCCTTCCGCGTCAACAGGAGTGGGGGCGGCCCTGACATCATGTAATTGACATTAAACGCTTGTCACACAAAGTGGCTCCTCATAGCGACGTGGATGAAAGACAGGGGGGGGGGGGGGTGAGCCGAGCCTTTCTTATCGGCCATCGTTCACCCTCCAGCCCTACCCCCGACCCCACCCCGGCCCAGCACACAAGATGGAGGCCCGGAGGGGGACAAAAAGAAGAAGGGCGCCGACGTGTTGCTTTTAACCAGGCTGAATACGGAGAGATGAAGCTCATCAGGCATCCTGCAGGCCTCCCTCACACAATGGAGCCCATTGACTGGACACAGCTTTACAGGGCCACAGCCGCTTAGCGCCCCACCATACATACGCTGTCTGTCTCCCTCTGTGAGTGTGTGCGTGTGTGTGTGTGTGTGTGTGTGGCGCGGGCTGGAGCCAGTGCTCAGCGCCTGGGAGGATTTCTAAACCCATCCAAATGCTAATGGCTCCCAAAGCTGGCTGGGCCCCGATCCTTTCTTCTTCTCCGTCGCACTCCCACACACTGCAGCTGACGGGAAAGAGCAGAATTGGCCCCTCTATCTACCCCCCCCTCTCCTTTCTCCCGAATCCCTCTCACTCACAGGCGCTAAATATCCCACTTGACTTTGCTCACAGGCCCTTCCCTGTGCTGCGGACTGCGTGGATGCGCCGTCACAAAGCGCAGCGTAGGAGCGGCTCCATGTAAAGGGCCTCTTAGGGTCGGGAGGGGGGGATGCCAAGGCGCTGTGGTTAGACTGGTGAGTTCCTACAAGAGGAACAATGTCCAGGACGAGAGAGGCACGGAGAACAAAGACAAGATGGAACAGCGCTCCCCTCCTCCCTAGACCACCCCGCCCTCCCACCCCCCCCCCCCCCTCCGGCACACACCGCTCTGGACTCGTCTTAGGGCGGGGCGTTTCGTTCGGCACACATGTGCCTGCCAGGCGGGCGGGTGAGGCCAGAGAGGCGCGGGCCGGGCAGTCGGCACGGCTGGCTGGCGCGTGGCCTCACCGCGGGAACGCTCAGAGGGTTATTGTTCGAGCGAGCTGGGCTGCCAAGACCCTAAACTACCCGCCCCCCCCCCCCACTCCATCCTCCCCACACACACAAAAAATATGTTTTCACTTTAGACGACGCCACGTTTCTTGTCTGCTACAAAAAAACAAACAAAAAAAAACGAGGGGCTTTCTTTGAATGGAGTTGAAGGCTTTCCGTAACGCTGCCCCTGCCTGTCTCTCTCAGGGGGCTGTCTCTCGTCCCCCATTAGCTGTGCCAGGCGGCAGCACAACAGTCTCAGTGAAGCCTGCACATCCGTGTGTGGCAAGCTGAAGTCAGCCATTGGTGTTCCCGTCCACCGTGCTGGAATTCCACATCCAACAGCTGGCCACAGAGAAAGACATAGTCCGGAGAGCCATTTTGAAAGCCTAGCAGCCTCAGAAACGAACACAAACAAAAGAACAAATTAAAAAAAGAGGTTTGGCGTCCACGTCCTCTCTCAAACCCTAATTGAACACATCTACCTTTTTCACCAAAATCCAGCCCAACCCCCTCGGTCGGAGAAGCTAAACCCCTCAGACGGGACGCGAGGAACGGCGACGGTCGACTCCTCTGAAAGGGAAACGCGGGGAACATTCCCCTGGCCCACCGTGGCGGGAGCTACCACGGTAACCAAGGGACGCGTTCCTGACGCGGCGCAGCCTGGCGGAGCTCTCCCCCCGCGCGCGAACCCTTCGACCCTGACAACCGGCCTGCCGTTTGACGGCAACCAAAAACCAACCGCAACTCTGAGAAGAGAAAGGCTGAGGACGCCCAACGGATCTCCGAGAGGAGGGCTTGGAACAACTGCGCGTCGTCACGACGACAGGCTAAACTCGATAAACCAGATAACCCAACGGCTGGAACGTAGGAGCCGCCATTTTAGGAGAAGACGGAGGGGTAGGGTAGACGAGCAGGGAGAGGAACGGCCTCTGCTTCTTCGTCCCGCTCCGTCATCCTCTCCGACGCTCTCAGTCGGCCGTTTCCCCGCCTCGTTGATCCCCGCCACCCTTTTCCCTCCGCGTGGGGCCTGACCTCTGTTGACCTTTTTGGGGGCACTTCAAAGACAGAGGGGGCCGCCGTGGCGGCGGGGCGACGAGCCGCTCTGCCCGGTGGAAAGGTCAGCGGTGACTCCTCGCTGCCCCGTGCTGCTATTTATAACACCCCGCCCCCCCCTGCCACCTTCTCCCACTCTGAGAGGGAGCGGGGGACTGATCGGCCCACCGTCACAAGCACAAGCACACGCACACGCAGCCAGGGAATAGAATACAATGGTTTAATGCAGGAGGACGGACTCAAACACACACACACACACACACACACACACACACACACACACACACACACACACACACACACACACACACACACACACACACACACACACAGTGGAACATTATTGTCCTAAGGAGAGCTAAAACAGCTAGCTATCTAAGCAGGAGGTCTCCCAGGGAGCAGGCTGGGAAGGGTGTGTGTGTGAGTGTGTGTGTGTGTGTGCGTGCGTGCGTGTGTGTGTGTGAGAGAGTGTGTAGGTGTGTGTATCAGGTCCAACAACAACAGCCCTGGAGACATCAGGGACCGACAGACTCACAAAGCAGAAAAAGAGACAGAACTCTGGACTCACTCCTGATAAGCGACCCCCACCCAGAACTATCCAGGGGAAGCACCGCCCACATCCACCCGGTAACACCCTAATCCATCATGGGAAGGCTAACCCCCACATGGAAAACAAACGCCTCCTCGCTGTCCCTCTCCGCTGCTAGTTCCCGGTTGGGAAAATGTCCAATTCAGGAGAATCCTGTGTCTTCTACGGAGACAGCGACAGACCTGCA
The DNA here is from genome assembly GCA_036024795.1 of Galaxias rostratus. Taxonomy (NCBI): domain Eukaryota; kingdom Metazoa; phylum Chordata; class Actinopteri; order Galaxiiformes; family Galaxiidae; genus Galaxias; species Galaxias rostratus. Next base: position 458 of record JAVQJS010128387.1, on the reverse strand, counting down.
GCCCGCTGAGGTGACGTCCATCTCCTAGACTCCACCAAGCCCTTTTCCCTCCCTCCGTCCTTCCCTCCTCCAATCCCTCCATCCGTTTCCCACTCTCCCTGCCTGTGTGTCTGTGCCATCCGCTGGGTCACTGAGCCCCAGAGGGTCGCCCAAGCTGGAAAACTGACCTCTGATCCCGGCACTTAGCACAAGTAGCATCGCCCCCCTGCCCCCTAAATCTCCCTCCTGACACCCCCCCCCCCCCTCTTCTCCCTCTCTCCTACCCCTTGTCTCTCTCTCTCTCTCTGAGGGCTGGGTGTTGATGTTGGAGACAGGCCGGGCCCTGATGTGATGAAAGTGTCGCTTAAGGAGCTAATCGCTGTGGTCAGGAGCCATCTCCATCACAGTAACACACACACACACACACACACACACACACACACACACACACACACACACACACACACACACACACACAC
>JAVQJS010128368.1:0-13976 GCA_036024795.1 Galaxias rostratus | reverse complement strand
TTTGTTTTCACTTTTGTCTGGCTCTATGTCCTTTGTTCCTGGAATAGATATTACGCGGGAACACTTAAATCGTATCCCCCAACAAGAATGTGATGTCACTAGAATACCAAAGTTGACCAATCTGATAACTTCACTTGCTTGGAATGTGACAAGAAACGAACTTGTTCAATATAGTTAGTTAATTTTGCCTAAACACATATCATTTGGGAAAACAGGGAAACTATCCCTTTACCTAACACTTGTGTCAGATTATCTGTGGGATTAAAAAGTATCTGATGTCTCTACTACTACTACTACTGTTTAATTAGGAGACATTGTCAGACCGCAAATTTGTTGTCAAAAGTGAAATTATGAGTCTACAATGAGCGTCATGGTAACAGAGACAGATTGTTTCAACAGCATACTATATATCCATAGTTCAAATTAGCCCTATATCATTGTGGTGTAGTAATTCAGATAATCTCATCTGCTACACAATGGAGGATGTGCTATTCTAAACCATAAAATGCCCAAAGATCAAATCAAAATTACTGCTTAAAAGGTAATCGAAAAGCACAAAAATACATTTCGATCAGGAAAATACTGTTGTTCTGTTTATATACAAACTATTAATAGAGGCTCCAGTTAGATTCTTTTTTACAAGTCAACAATATGACAACTGAAAGAAATATGTGTAACGTGTAAATCTGGAAAACTAAGTAAAAAAACTGTCCAATTATGTTGACAGAAAAGTGCTTCAAGCTAGGCCAGCGAGTCAGGTGTTATGTTCAGCTGTAGTGTAGGGTTTCCAAAGTCAGATTTTAGCGTTTTTCCGTAACATCCTTCATGTAGTTTGGTCTCTCCTTAACCTTTTCATAAGGACATTGACCTCCTTCCTTCAGCTTGTTGGTTGGTGTCTGCATGTGTCTGAGGTCCTTATTGTGAGTGTTGGGATTCATCAGAAATGCCTTGCCTTAAGCGAGGCTTCTCTGTCTGGGCTTTATTCTGGGGTAGAGCTGTGGGAAAAACAGATCACAATAATTGTAGGCACATTAACAAGTGGAAGACTTCAACAAACCTACTGGTTACTGTAAAACTTTTTCCTTCTATTTTCCTTATATTGCCCAACTCACCCCAAGCAAGTTTCGGGAGATGTAGCCCTCAGTATCACCCATTCGTGCCCACCACCATTCAATCTCGTCTTCATCCTCTCGGCGAATGATGGTCATGCAATCTCCTTCGCAGAACGCTAGTTCATCAGCACTCTCACTGCTATAGTCCCACAGGCCATAGACAACACCCCTGTTCATAATACCCATCTTCTCCTGCACTCCTGTGGGTGGGGTGGGGGTTTAATGTAAGGCACAGAGGAGCATCACCAACTAACATGTTCATATTTCTGAGAAATTTACGAAAAAATACACAACATCCTACACACAGACTTGTCAAACTTGTCAAAATAACAAACTTACTAAAAAAATTATTGTTCTATTACACATACACTAACACATACCAAATGTTTAAACATAAAGTAAGTGTTACCATATAGGAACTGGGAGCACTGAGTGTATCCCTCCTCCATCTCCTCACACTTATCAGCAGCAGTCTGCATGTCACTGTAGGTCATAGCAAAAACAGCTGCCCCCGACTCCACCAAGAATTTGCACACCTGAACATTGTTGCAGGAAGCAGCACAGTGCAGGGGTGTCCTAATGGGATGAAAGATTATGAGAGGGGAAAGATGCTGTGGAGGATTGACTGAGATTGTAAAGACATAAATGGGAGGGGAGATTGAAAGACTGAAAAGTGATGGGGATGTTTTTTTAATAAATACTAGGCAATTGCAATGAAAGACAGTTTCTAAATCAAAAAATTTGGATCTCATACGAGACAATTTCTAGCACTTGAATACCATCATATCCCTTTTGAAAACAAAAATATATTGAATTTTTATGAAAAAAAGTATTTTCAATGCTCTCAAAGTTTGTTAATGACGCACAAGAATGCCATGTCACTGATTTAACTCCATAAAAACTCAACGTAAATTACCAGCCATCGCTATCGGCAGCGTTGACGTTGACCCCAAATTGCACCAGAAACTTGACTATCTCGGTGTGACCTGCACACACTGCGTTGTGTAGAGCAGTGATACCCTCATCATTCGGGAGGCTTGGATCTTCCACCTAAGACACAGAAGTAGAAAACGCTCAGTAAAACAATATCCAACAACCCACAGAAGTCACAGTAACCTATTATCACTTTAATATGGACAAATAAACAGTGAACATCAGTAACATACTTTGCAAGACAAGTTAAATCACAATTTGATGATGAAAATCGATTACATGAATTGCAATTCAAAGGACCCTAAAGCTGAACACTGGCCCAACTGCTGGCAGAGGCAAACACTAACAGTTTTATTCTTAACCTTTTTCAACCCACATGCTTTAATTTCAGAATAAAAGTCTTGAGGACCAAAAAATTGATAGAGCAATTGGTGAATCACATACTTTTACTCTGTAAAAAAGAAGGATTTAGCTGATAAATCTTGCTGCCCATTGTGTAATATGCTATGGGGTAAGTTGGGTGAATATTTTATGGGAGATTGTGTGCCCTGTCACTGAAAAAATATCACCACAGTTGAAGCGGAGCCAATGGGGTGAACCCAGAAAACAGGACCAAAGAATATTATTTAACACTGCAAAGTGAAATCTGAGACAATAGTTTGAAGTAAGACCAATTTATATTTAATGTTTAATGAATTTCATGACTTGAAATCTATAGAAAACTCTAAAACGTATGGTGGTATTTCGTCCAAGTTCATCATAGATCATATTTTGTAAAAAATTAAAAACGATCAATAAATAGTTGACAGTATACAATCCTATTTATTTAAAGTTTTACTTCAATATACTTAAGAAATGCTATAATCTTAAATATAATAGAAACATTTCTGTGTCTAATTGATTTCAGTATTCACCAATTACAGGTCTCTAATTGTAGAGCGGTATGTGTATTCTGTCTGAAAAAGTTAGCAGGATACAGCATGAGGCCTAACAAGTTAAAATGTCACTTGGAGACTACACACCCCAATCATGCCATTGACTTCTTTAATAGCAAATTGAAAGAAGTTTGCCGTCAACAGATCAGCTTCGTTAAAACAACAACTGCTACAAGTAATGCTCAACTTGCATCCTACAAAGCGGCCTTCCGAATCGCCTGGTCAAAGTAGCACACCATCGGTGAGGAGTTAATTGTTACTGCTGCTATCGATATGGTCTTAACTATGATTGACAAAGTCAAACTGCTCAAAAGCTTTCCCCCTGTTAAACTACACTGTTGCAAGACGTTCCGTAGACATTTCAGAAGACATAAAGGAAATTGGAGTGCAACAAGCAGTGCTAGGTGTCTAAACACTTTTGGCCCAAAAATATTTGGTGAACACTTGCCTGGACTTATCAGGTTTGATATTGATGACCATGTGGTTGGTCAGTTGAACTATAAATAATGTACCCTGACAAAATCCAGTGAAGTTTTACCTCATAGATGATTCTCTGGACCAGGTCAAATTCGCCCTCCAGCGAAGAGTCCAGCAGCAGAGCCAGTGGGTTAAACTTCACCCTCATGCTGTGGAAGATACGCTCAGAGCCAGCCTTACGCAGGTTGGTCCTCTTGCCCTAGAGTAGCAGATGAACCGTTAAACAAAGCTAGTTTGACACATGAAAACCTTGATGATTTCAGAACTCAAGACGTAAAACCAAAATAAACATTTAATCTCTACATAAATAAATCCAAAAAAAATTGGAACCAAAGAAGCTGTTAGTCATACCGGTGGCATTGTGACCTGCCCTGTAATCTCTGGGGCCTTCATGCTGAATGTGTCCTCTGCTAGGACTTCCTGTTCAGCCCCGCTGGGGTATGGGGGTGGTGGGTATGGTGGGAATTCTTCCATGACAACTTCTGGTGGAGGAGGAGGGGGCAAGCTGGGTGTCATCCCTGGCTCTTCTACTTCAGCAGGGGGACATGGTGGGGGAAATAAGGAGGCATCAGGCTGGGGGGCTGGGTGTGGTGGTGGAGGGGGGACAATGTCCTCTTGCTCAATTTCTGAAATGACAGTCGGGGGAACATGAGAGTGCTCCTGAGTGTCAGGACGTGAATTTCTTGAACTTCCTGCCTCCAATGTTGGCAGACTCCCTTCTGAATCGCTGCTTGCTGAGGTAATCAGGGAACTCGGGGGCCCTGGTGTGCCCCCCTCTTCTTGCTGTGCCTCACTCTCAGAATAAATGGGCGTGCTTGGTGTGACTGCAATAGTCTCCATGGCTGCCAGTGTGGTCTTTTGATAGAGTAGCTTTTGGATATTGGGTCCTGCAGGGCCCTCAGGCTCTGTGATGGAGCTACGTTTTTTCAGGGGCCTTGGTGCGTTGTACAGCTTCTTTCTCAAGGCCTCTAGGTCACCATCGCTCTGGTGTCGGTATGGGTTGGATATAAAGGGGAGCAGTTTGGTAGGGCTCAGAGGACGAGGGGTACGCTCTGTTTCTGCAAGCTGGGGTCCTTCAATTGAAGGTCCTTGGGTAGACCCTACTTGGATTTGGGGCCCCCCAAAGTGGTCAACCTCTGAATGTGGGCCTGGGAGTATGGAGCGCTCCAGGTAGGGGTTCTCCGGGTACTGGATCTGCTGGGAGCCACCTCCACCACTGGTGATCACTGGTTTACCATACACTAGACAAGGATGGAAATGGAAAAGGTCAACCTATTGATCAACAACATACCACACACTAGGTTATTCAATTGCCTCTCTGGGAGGGAATAAATAATTTTGTTAGGACAAACCCACCTCCACAGAGCTAAGAATAACCTTTGCTCTGTATATACCCAAGTTGAATTAATTTGGAGTAACTTTAAATGTCCTTATTTGTTAAAGAAAAGCCCGTTCTCTTCTTAGTTTGAATATCTATTTATCAGAAATACAGTCTCCACACTGTAAATGTGGTAAACGGCTTTTATACATGGAAACAGCACTGTAATTGTATGGAATATCTACACTGGCCTACCAAGGCCCCTTTTAGCAGTCATCACTCCTGTGTTCTAATTGCATATTATGTGGCTAATCCAAGTTTGCTGTGTTAAAAAGCTAATCGACTGTGGGAAAATCTGGATTTATCTTCATTTTGGTTAAAAAAAAGGGAGAGCATTGTACTACAATTTTACGAAAAGTCAAGGGCTTGGAGAACTCAATATTTCATAAAAACACAGAAAAACGTGTCCTGTGGCATTTTTTCAATTGTAAATATCTATTTTTTAATAACAATATTGAAGTCAGGAGCACTGATGTGTAATGTGGGAGCAGCTTCAGCTGTGATTTAAATGGGACTAACTAAGTGGGGCTTGTTGCAAGTCTGAAATAGTAGTGGATTTATGTGCAGATTAGTGAAACATACAATAGTCAGCAAGTACCTTTCAAAGTGCGACTCTTTTGGAACAATTACACATAGTAAGAACTATAACAGAATGCACTTTGATGATTTGATTGATTTTGCTTTGTGAATTAATTAATTAAATTTAATAAACAAAGGAACACAATTTCTTTCATGAACAGGCATTCAACATATCAAGTCAAGTAAAAAGATATCAAGTAGCCAGAATAGGATTATTCTTACCACTGACAAACCCATTGCCTCGGCTCTGTGAGCGGCTGAGAGCCCCCTGCACTGCTACAGGCTGGTAGGTCTTTGCAGGGACAAGCTTTTGTGTGTACATGGAGTAAATGGAGCTAGCTGCTACGGTCTGTGGCTTGCACAGGCTTGGGTCCTTTGATGAAGGTAGCTCTGGGGTGAAAGGCCGAACTGCGGCTGCAGGAGGGGGTTCCTGCTTGAACGGCAGGGGCAGCGTCTGGCTCTGAGAGGGGGGTAGTGGCATGCGGCCCATTTGTGAATTCTGATGGCCGGAAGTCTTTACCGCTTTCGGAAACGTGCCGGTGTTTAGTGCACCTGCTTTGCTGTATGGTCCCCCAGCAGGGCCTTTGGGTTTGCTGGGGACTGGAGGGGGCACCTTGCCAGTAGCCTTGGTTGCAGACTGAGAGAAAGGAGATATAATGATAACAATAATAATAATAATAACAATAATATATAGCTGTAGGCAGCAAGAGGTCCAAGGAGCCTGACCCTGTGCAACAGGACATCGCCCACAACATTACATTCACACCAGACAGTTTGGGCAAATGCCAGGAAGGCTGGTCCAAGTTTTTTGACTGTTCTGGGCCGGTCTGCCATGTTGTACATATAGGCCTATATTATTTTGGCAGTGGGTTAGTCAAGGCATTAAATGCCAGAAACAAATTTTGGTCCATTACATTACATTCATTTAGCAGACACTATTATCCATAGCGACTTACGAAGATTTTGCCTGCTAAAAGATTATGGTAAAAACTTTGAGTCAGGTAGAAAACATAAGTGCATCCCTGGCATTGTCATCTTGGAATATGCCCATGCCATCACGGAAGAAAAAAATCCATTGATGAAATAACCTGGTCATTAAGTATGTTCAGGTAGTCAGCTGACGTCATTCTTTGAGCACATGCTGTTGCTGAACCTAGACCTAACTAACTGCAGAAACCCCTGATCATAGCACTGCCCCCACAGGCATGTACAGTAGGCACTTACTCTGCCTCTTTTTTTACACTGATGCACTCATCACTCTGGAACATGGTGAATCTGGACTCATCAACACCACATGACCTTTTCCATTGCTCCAGAGTCCAATCTTTATTCTGCCTAGCAAATTGAAGCAACAGACTAATAACTTTACCACAACCACGAGATGTGTCTTTCGACATGGTTGTTTAAGAAATGAGAAGCAACTCATTGCACCAGTAGGTGGTTAAATAACTTGTTGCCAGCTGAAAGATAATCGGCCATTCAGTAATAATTAAAATAGGAGGCTCGTACCATTCACTTAGTTAAATCCTGGTGGCTCCTTTTCTTTTGGCCAGGCAGTGTATGTACTGTGTATGTATTTATAGTCTTACAAATAATGTATATATACCAAGTTTGGTGAGAACTGTGCATTCGGTTGACCTGATACGCCTTTACCTACATATGAAGTGAAAGACGCAGAAAGTTGAAAGATGCTGTTTGGGATCCCCCCCCCCAAAAAAAATAAATAATAATAATAATAATAATAATAATAATAATAATATAGGATAAATGTTGGGAAATAAAGTTTAATTGCCCTTTTAGGAATTCTGGGAATACACAAAAAAAAGCAGTGATAACAACTACAAAAATCTTTGCAATGCAAGCTAGGAACAGGAATCTAATCAACCTTTGCATCATGTAACATTTCTGTGTTGTGTTTCACCACATGCCCATAGTCAATGGCTCATGCAAAAGCTATAATTGTAAAGATTCCACAGACTGCTGTGAAATTCTTCTAGCAGAAAGTGTCTGCACTATGTTTCAGATATAGAAAAGTATCTGCTTTTCCACATGAACTGAACTTAAATCTAAAGAGTATTTTATAAAAGGAATATTCCATAGATTTATACTTTGTTGATACAGTGATGTTCCCTGCTTACCTGTGCATCTCTAACAAGGTCATCACTGCTTTGGTTCTTGCGGAGGCTGCTGTCAGGCACCTCGGTAGCCTCAAACATGGAGAAAGGCCGCACTTTCTTGTCCCTCTTCAGGTCTGACTCATCTATAACCACAAAGACAATTTCAGTAATATCTATTAGTTTATTTAAAAATGTTTTGACATGTTAGCGTACTGGTGGAAACAGTGGGAAATAATGGAGGCCCGAATGTGCCGAAATAAAATAAATAAATATAAACACAGTAATATATGTAAATAGGTTAACAAATTGTGAAATCACTAAATAAAATGACACACACAATTATTAAATAAGTAGCATTTTTACAATAAAAAAATATTACATTTAGATGTTATTTCATAACGAGTGTTTCATTTTGAGGCCTGTGCTCTCCTGTTGTCAAAATGACCACGCAGGGATAAAGATTAGCTGTAAAGAAAACTGACGGTGGGAAAACTAGTGTCCTTATCCCTGAGAACTGTCAGAAACATCTCCAGATTGAATTTATGAACATAGCTGAACAAGTAGCTAGTTAATGAGTACTTTTATATCAAGCCAAATTAACATACATTTGTAACCTTTTGTGTGGGCTTTAGTTTACTAGCCTAGGCTGCTAGGCAAGCAGACAAAACATAACGCGGCTGCGTTATTATGGATCCCATTGCTTTTTCAGAAGACCTACCTCTCAAACAAGAGTGTACATTGATGTAACACAACGTAGTTTTACTGGGACGGGTGCACAACACAATGCAGACACCAAAAGCATAAGCTATACCTATTTTACTACAGTATATTAGAGTGTCATTTGATTATTTAGTGACTTCACAATGTATGTACCCATTTATATATATTCCTGTACTCATACATATCAGAAACGGATTTCTTATATGTCACTTATTATGTATTTTTTTATCACAAAGCTACCTTGCTCAGCGCTAGGGTTAGTGGGCAATAAAATGGTCCGGGGCAGTGTGGAGGAGCCATGGTTGAGATTGCCACTGGTGGTCTCTAGCCCTGAAAAACCCCACTCTGCCAACTTGGAGGACTGCAAACCTGATTTATGAACCGAAGAAACAGAAAAGGAAGGGAAGAAAAGTCAGAAGGAGGAACGGAAAGAGCAAGGGACAGGGAGGGGGGATGGACGGAGAAAGCAAGGAGGAGAGTGCTAGATATCTCCTGATATCTTTTCCATAATCTGGAGACTGTACTAGAAGATACAGCAAACCTTTTTTTTAAAGGCATTTATGGACTTGCCATCCTGAAGGAGCTGGACTACCTGTGTAACCTGAACAGGTTGCAGGTATTGCCTCATGCCAACAGGGGTGACAAGAACACTAGTCAATCTTTAGTTAAATCAGTATGGAAGGGTCAGGAGAGAGAAATGGTCCATTGCCACCACGTGCAAAACCATTCAGACGGTTGTGACTGCATCTGGCCTGTAGAGGGCGATGCAGGACCTTGATGGGGAGAAAATCCTGGCAAATTGTGAGAATCTTGAGCAAGGTTATCCAAAAAGTTAACAAATACTAAGTGCATGTAAACCCCTGACCTACTGGGAATTAGTCTGCTAATACTGAGAAATTTTGCATTCTTAAAATAAAGTAGCAATTCAAACTGATCTAAAACAGGGAATGTACTAGGATTAAATGCCAGGAATTGTGAAAAACATAGTTTGGTTGTATTTAGCTTCACTGGCTTCACTTTATTTCATGTCGACAGGTCATATTGTGTAAGTGCTTAGACATATGTGAGAAGGACCAAAGAAATGCAGGTGAAGAAGAGTGGATGAGGAAGAGGGGATGGTTTAATTGAAGAAGGGCCTCATGTTGGCATGTAAACGGATGTTTTGATGTCAGCTTTTTCACATTCAGAACAGATCTCTGGTGCATGTGCAACTTTTCATATATAGAGCTAATCATTACATTTGGGGGTCAGGTACGGATTAAACAGTGCTTACCACTGAGCCACCGTGTTGCGCCATTCCCAATGGAGTTGTAGTTTGTTATTTCTCCAGTGTATGTGTGCGCACACCTGGCTCAGAGTTTACGTATATGTGCACAAACTCCCAAGTTTGTTCTTATAGATGACAGGTTTTGTGCAGACACATTTATAAATGAGACCCCTTGTCATTACAGGAGACAGAGGTTGCACCAAAAAGATAACCCTTGAAAGTTCTGATCTCAGGGCCTTTCTTGTATAGAGGCGGACTATGACTTTATATTTGTGATAAAACTCAGTGAGGATGATGGAATATCTTGATGCAAGTAAAGACGCTTTGGCGATAGTTCTCCAATTTTTCTTACCTTTTACTGGATTTTAAGTGTCAGTGTGTACGAGTCAAAGTCTCACTTGCCTGCACTTAAGTATAGATTGGACATACTTGTCACGCACACACATAGACTAAACAATTGTGGTGGACCGTGTCACAATTGCTTGTAGCCGATTAGTTTGTAGTTAGCTTACAATTAGCAATGACATGGAACAACTATGGAGAGATGGCTTGGGGGATAGCAGAGCAGCCAACTCTCATGCATTGAGAGTCACACATGCTCTCACACATTTGCGTTTGGGAAGGGTAAATTGCAGTCCATTGAAAAACATACCAGAATGCCGCTTTTTGTTGAGACTACATGCAAAGAAAGCACTTGCGAATCCGAAGCAATTTTTATTTGATAATGCTCTATTGTGTTCTGCAAAGCCATGAGCCCATTGGGGCATTTAAGACAGTAGTATTTCTTTGTAAATATTTCAGTGGTTGTTGTAAGACTATTTAACACACAAAAGACAAGCAAGATTTTGGTTGGGTCACTGGGAAACGGCTAAACAATTCTAGTTAAGCAAAGAGTTTTTTGATGCCGAAAATTAAACGGAATTTACATGGGGTCAGAACTTGAATGACCATGCTAAAGTAGACAAAATTATTATTCCATTGAAATAAATAATTAGAGACAATCGTAGTGTAAGTCATAGCTAGAAAGGTGAGACGAGGTGGGAAGTCAAAGTGCTGTCTCACCTTTGCTAGTCTTGCCCTGAGAGTCTTGGATGGCAGGCGGCAGGGTAGCCATGCCATCTGGGTATGCTGGCTTGATAGGCAGCTCCTGGTGTCTCACTGAGCCTCCACGGGGCATGGTGGAAGACTGGATGTAAGGGCCCACTGCTGCCACACGGGAAGGACCCTGCTGCTGCTGCTGCTGCTGACCAGCTGGGCCATCAGAGGGCAGCTGGATGGAGGTAAAAAGTATGGGGGGGGGTCAAACATTTTTACACAACTAACAGGAGCATAAAAGAGGTGAGGGTCCAACTGTAGGAGTTTTGAAGCTAATGGGATACAAAAGACAACAATATTTGGACAGATCATAAATTCATACTAACTGAAAGAGGTAAGTGGAAAATAAACCTCATAAACCTTCAATTTATAATAATCTATTTGTTGACACTGGCTTGAAGCAGATTAATTGATTATTAAAAAAAATAATATGAACAGATAAGTTATGAAAGACAGAACAGTTCCTAATCAGTCAAGAGATAATTTACCTAGATATTTCAATAGGAAATCATGTCATATCTTTAAACTTGGGGAAGATTCCTACCAACTATAAACTTTTACCAAAACCTTTGCATTTGGGAAAACTGTGTTCATGCAATTTAACAGATAAACACATTATCAAACTGTGGCCATGGAAAATAAAATAAATAATTGCTCCTATCCAGCCAAAATAACAAACAACTTAACCCTGCTAGGAATTGATACATGCTTAGTCTCATTAGTTCAAAAAGAAAGAAAGTGAGAGAGGCATACTATACAAGTTACCTGGGTGTTGTTGTTGTCTTTAGAAACCCTCTCTTTAACAGGATAGCCATTCTTGAGAAAGTACAAAACAAGATGCACACTGTTCAATACACAAAACAAAAACTTCAAAATAACTCCAATACCAGCATTCTTCTCTGTGCTCTTGCACCTTTATGCAAGTAGACCGAGAGCCTACAAGCTCAAGGGCCACGGCTCAGTCTCTTGTCAATTAGCCAGTCAGATTAAACATGGTTGTCCACCGACTTAACTGCAAGGGACAGCATGACATCTCCAAACAAAGCAGTGTATTTGGGGGCTGGTGTGAAAAAGGCTGGCTCATTATGATTCTAGGCAGGGAGAGGGTAAATCACCTACCCACTGAGGCCTTTTTAAAAATGTTTATTCATACAACAAACACAACCTTAAATTGTAAATGTACACAGATAAAATCCCATACAATTAGACCTTCAGTTTCCCATTCCATGCGATGATGAAGGCACATTCAAATATACAGCAGTTTCTTGATTGACTCTACTTCCCGCCCTACTGATAATGTTGGGTATTATGTGTTCAAATTCTTTAGCATGGCATATTATACTATTAATTTTGTAATGTATGCCTTCCTGTTTAACTGCTGATCAGCCAGTTTTTGCTGAATGAAACAGATTTTGTATGCAGGGTAATTTCCATGTAACCATTCCATATAACTGTATCTACAAAAAAATCGAGATCGAACATCAGAACAATACAGTTGTCAAAAATGTTAATTGCGACATTTTAACCATCCAACCTGATGTTGAAGCAACTTTAGGCAACTTTTTCAATTAACTGATTGTCAACCCATTTTATCTCATAGCACATTACATTACAATGTTAATAAAACGAGGAAGTCCTCTTGAAGTCTCAATATTTAACCCAAATTGTGTCTGCCACCAGGAACGGTTTCCTACAAAATTGTGACAAAGTGCTTTATGACGCAAGGAAGTGAATCACTAAATCAGGAAGCATTGCCCATTCTTGGAGTATATTCATTGATTGTGCGAGTGATATGCAATAACAATGAGCATTCTGCATGTCCTCATTCTTTGCAACGTTCCGGGGAAATAATTACACTAAGCAAACGGTAGAACCCGACAAAATAATCTCCTACAGATAAACGACTCAGTAACTTGACAGAGTTGTTTTTTTACAATGTGGCCAAAATTCCATCCCGGCATTCAAAAGACCAAAGAGGCCTCAATACGATCTATATTTTCTGGCTAGGTCATATCCAGTTGACAGTGGAAGCCTCTGAGACCTAGGGTACTTTATTGCAGTTTTTGATCTTCATTATTATTTCTACCAATATTGCAGTAATTTCTGGTAGTATACCGAAACAGCACATGTCCCCATATTCAGTATAGTTGGGACTAATCAAGTGTGACATTTTTGTAGAATTTACTGTAGAATATAACATAACTACATGGGTTACTCAGTTTCACTAAAGAGGTGCAGCTGAGTCTGTTCAGTTGGTCAATTATACCTAGAAAAAACAAAATGGAACGAACAAACAGTGGGCAGAGATTTCATGCGCAAGGGGAACTAACTGTATTGAAGTAAAAGCTGTCCGTCCATTACCCATTGAAATGGGTAAATCCAGCAATGCAAAGCAGAATGTGTTTGTTTCTCATTGTTAGGAAATCAATTATATGTTTGTGTGTGGTCTCTGTCTGCCTTTTTGAAAATATGGGTTTATACTCACTCATCTCTCTCATTTCAAATCATCTTATCCTTGACCAATTAGGTCAAGGAACACTAGAAAATGCGTTTTTAGTGTCTAATGGGGTTGACAAAATAGGTGATGGCAAGGTAAAATGCACATTTTGATAAAAAAGATAAAAGTTAGGAGGTTGTATCAAAGAGTGCGCAGCTCAGTAGCTTAGTAATACAATCCCGTCTCAGGGGTTTACAGACAATTCCTTGAACTTCAAGTTGTTGGGATTCTTTTGTGTGTATCATAATCTCACCGGCAGGTTTTCCTTCTGCTGCAGTGCAGCCTTCTTCTTCCAGAGGCGGTCACGAAGCTCGTTGACTCGTTTGTCCATGGCAGCCACCTCCAGATTGCGTTTGTTCAGGCTGTCCTTCTGATGCTGCAGCTTGCTGCTTTGCTCCTGGTTCAGCTTGTTCCTCAGCTAGGAGGACCGACAAAAGAGACCACTTATTAACGTGCAACAACATAAGCCATTCCAACGCTCACCATTTTACCATATAGATCCACACACAGCTCAAAACATTTTAAGGAAAGCTTTTTAATCAAAGTATTGCATCAAGTTAGCTAAAATTTTTTGGGATTTTGATCCAGTCAGTTGACTAGCAGAGGGAGTTGTCAATCAGTTTCAGTTGCTTAGGTGTTAATGAAAATAACAACAGGTTAAGGTCAACAGGGGAGGCAATTGATACCATTGACGCGCCCCATTCTTGCCCAGCCTAAATTCAATAGAACACCTCTAGCAAATTATGTTTTGGTCCATCTGATGCCACCAGGTTGCACCTCAGACTGTCCAGCTCATTGATACCCTGGTCCAGACCTGGGATGAAATGTCCTATGACACTATTTGTTGACTCATTAGGGGTCCAGCT
>JAVQJS010128342.1:0-14924 GCA_036024795.1 Galaxias rostratus | reverse complement strand
GATCAAATCATAGGTACGGAGTAAAAGCAGCAAGTCACGTTTCCATCACAAAAGACACAGATGCTTATCTGACTTAACAATTTCATATCGATCCTCCAAATCGGAAAACAAACCTTTAAAGATAGGTTAGGTTCTCCTGAAGACACAATTCATCCTATGTGTACCATAATGTACAATTTACACACTTTGAAAAGAAAGACAACAAAACAACTACCTGATTACAAAAGAAATGGCAAGTCGTTTTTGTTTAACATGAAAAAGTATACAATTTACAAATAATAACATAAAAAAATATACAGACCACAGTTTGGTTTCGGCAAGCTGAAAAAAAAAGAAAAGAAAAAAAAAAGTAACTTTTCTCACCACAAAATCGAACCATGACACAACTTTAAAAAAATAAAACAGGAAAGAAATCTTCGGAGAGAAGTAATAAAAAGCTTACGGCCATGGTTATAGGCTCATTTTTTTAAAACAAGGTCTGTATGCTAAATAGGGAGATTACCTAGCCTTGTCAAACTAAAGATGTCTAACCTTCATATAACTATATGGATCCACCCCCTCCACCACCTTCCATCTTAACAGGTTTGGGATAGGAAGACAACCTCATCATTTTGTCTCACAATCAGTCTTTTAGCATTGCAAACCAGCCTTTCCTAGGTAGGGGCACTGCCATGGGGCTGACTGACGCCCAACCGGCCCTTGTTCTACCTCCAGTGGAGAGGGAAAATAGACAGCAACCAGCCAGACTTGCGATCTGCCAAGGCAGACGGGCAGGAGGTAATGGTTGGTGGAATAGCCTAAGGGGGAGCTAGACAAGGGTCGGGATTTGGTGTAAAAAGTTGTGTCCGTATACCAATACTAAACCTTTAGTTTGAGGATCACCCAAATTGTAGCATCTTTGTGGGTTCATAGTTTCAATGAGACAAGTCACCAACCTATGGTCCTTCTTCAAGAATCCACTGTGGCTAATCAGATATGATGTATAAGTGGCGGTGGAGCCACTGAAAGTTTCAAGTAGTAGTGCATCATACTTCATAAGTACCTCCATTGAACATGCTTTCATTTTTGGAGCACTAGAAATTCTTAAAGTCTTTGTGCTCTAAGCTCGGGGGGGCGGGGGCAATGAGAACCAACGACAATCTGGTGGACTTTACTTTTGGTTTTACAGGCCCGAGATTGCACTGGCTGAAATAAAAAAAGTCACTTCATATTTCACATCTCAAAATATTCTAAAATGAGCCAATGTTAAGAGGAATACAATGTGTACGTTGTCTTGCTGTTGTAGCCAGTTTCAATCTGAATCTTCTGATGCTTACTTATTCATACAATTATTTTCAGTCACTAGGCATGTTCATTTTTAAATCAAATGGCAGCACTTTCCATTTAACAAAATGTCTTTGCACTAAACAACATTCAAAGAAAACATGGCACAGGACAACATTTTTTGTAGAATCTTTTTCATGGTATTTTTTTAGTTCTCCCACATATTTTTCCACTTGAAAAATCAAATCAGGTTTCGTTCTTCTTTAATTGTGAATGTTGATTAAAATGGAAAACATGTTCAATCCTAATCTTTGTGTCTTTAAAATGTACTAGTATTTATATATAATATCTATATAGTCTTCCTCTATAATGTTTTTCTGTAAATTGTGCAAATTCAGCAGTAACACGGGTGGCGAGAGATCAGAGTGTGGGCAGTTGATTACATTTATACAAAAATGAAAAATAAACAAATTCTAAACAATCCAACTTCCTATGAACTTTGACCCTCTCAGGAGCCTTGTGATCCTTCTCCATTGGCTCAGTGTAGGTGGTCCACATATGAAAAAGGTCCATCCTTTCATGACACAGAGTACAGAGTTTGGTTCCAAGTTAGCGTCGTGGCTGTCCAGTTCTCAACTGCACGACAAAACTCGAAAACGCAAAGGAAGCACACCACAAACGACAACAGTGACAATAATCAAAATGCTTTCTGGCGACATGGTCACGAGTCGGTGCGCAACGGTGAATCGATTGTCCGGTGTCTTGGTCTCCCATAGATAGACACAACGACACACCTTACACACACATGAACACATACACACACACACACACACACACACACACACACACACGCACGTACACACACTCACTCACACACAGGCCCATCCGGCTTCTCCGACTCCCCTCATGTAGCAATGTGTACCATGCCAGTCCCTCGGCAGCATGTCCTTTGCCTTGTTGAGGGTTCTGAGTTTGTTTGTTCTCTTGAGTGTGGAGCGCTAAGGAGAGAGAGAAAGATATGGAGAGGAGGGAGGGGAGGAGGAGGAGGAGGAGGAGAGTGAGGAGGACAAGGAGGTCCTCAGCTTGCCAGGGCCATTGTGTCGATGACCTGCTCAAGCTTGCTCCTGAGTCTCTGTCTCCTCGACTGCTCGTCCCGTTCCAGCGCAGACAGGATCTGGTCGACAAGAAAGATGATTAAAAGATGGGTTTTACCTCAGAAAAACCTCTGGACTTTTTAACCATAATGTAGCTTGGCATTCCTTGAGCTCCACATATGTTTATTAACTACACAATCATATAACAGGTATCTATCAGAGCCATGCCATGTTGACAGAGCCATGCTACACAAACAGAGCCATGCTTAAAAAAAAAGCCATGCTAGAAAAACAGAACCATAATATGCTAATAGAGCTATGCTATGCTAACAGAACC
Organism: Galaxias rostratus; assembly: GCA_036024795.1. NCBI lineage: Eukaryota > Metazoa > Chordata > Actinopteri > Galaxiiformes > Galaxiidae > Galaxias > Galaxias rostratus. Next base: position 12,230 of record JAVQJS010128342.1, on the reverse strand, counting down.
ATGCTACGCAAACAGGGCCATGCTACACTAACAAAGCCATGCTACGCTAATAGAGCCATGTTACACTAACATAACCATGCTACCCTAACAGGGCCATGCACGCAAACAGGGCCATGCACGCAAACAATGCCATGCACGCAAACAATGCCATGCACGCAAACAGAGCAATGCTACGCTAACAGAGCCATGCTACGTTAACAGAGCCATTCTACACTAACAGAGCCATGCTACGCTAACAGAGCCATGCCATGCTAACAGAGCCGCGGTTCCCAACGGCACTAACCTCGTCCTTGTACTTGACAATGTAGGAGTAAATCTCGTGCAGGGCGCTCATGCTGTTGAACTGGCTTAGATGGAGGCGGGACTGCTCCGCTAGGTAGGCACTCATGTCCTGGTCGCTGATGGCCGGCATTCGGGAGATGTCCGAGTAGTATCTGCGGCACAGAGAAAATGACATGGAGAAGAGAAAGATGTGAAGCAGAGGATGAGAACACAGGATAGAAAGTAGTTGGAAAGTTGACGCTAAGTGAAAGAAACGCTAGGCGAAAGAGGTTAGAACCTGCACTTTGTTTCAAAGCATGGCCAATCACCTTTTCATGGCACCAAATAATAAAACCCCACCATTCCATGGGTCATGAACTTGCCAGCTCTGCCACATACCTCTCAACCCAGTTCTTGTAGTTGGGGATATCCTTGGCGTAGAGCAGCTTGTTGGAGGGTGAGTCTTTTCCCAGCTTGTGCTCCGATGTGGAGCAGGAGTCCATAAAGGTCTGGGCCACCACGGACAGGCAGGCGTCCGTGATGCTGTTCTTGTGGATGTCAAACACAAACTGGGGGTTCTTGATCACGTTCACCCAGAACCTTAGTGGAAGACTGGATGGGGAAGTAGAGGGGTAGAGAGGGCAAAATAAAACTTGTGAGTTCAATCGGTGCAACCAAAAGATCAATCAAACGTCATTCTGTGGAATTAAGGTGAATATGACCATACCAGAATGATGCAAACATTATGTAAACACACACCTGCTTTTCCACAAAAACAAATGCACGCTTGAACAATACACAAGCACGCACCTTCGCACAACACGCACGTACGCACACATAATACATTTCGTTCACTTTCAAGACCCTCTAGGTCATCTTACAGTATATATTACCATATACAATACAATTCAATGAAGTATAAAATAAAAGTAATTCGGCATCATAGTTACAATACAAAAAGGGATGTAGAATAGGAAACCATAAAGACACATTACTGAAAACACTGATAATTAAGGGCAGACAATCGGGCACAGTACAAGGAAGCAATTATGGTGAGTAGACCAATTTGAATAAATTAGATTTTAGTTGAGACTTGAAAGATGCTAAAGCGTCAGCATGTCGGACTAGTGAGGGAAGGCAGTCCTAGTGGCACCCACGATGAAGAAGCATGAGGGGGACACGGTCAGAACCCCAGCCAAGGAGAAACGAAGAGAACGAGAGGGGGGGGGGGGGGGGGTATAGTCCTGAAGGAAGTCAGATACTTATGTGAGGGACAAATTGTGGAGGACTTTGGAGGAGAGCCAGGGAGTTCTGAATATGGTATTGAATGTTATTTTATGAAGACCACTCACCAGTTGCTCTTCCAGGTGTGCCGCACGTCCGAGTCAGAGATGGAGTGCTTGTCGGCCTGCTCGTCCAGGAAGTCGAACATGTACTTGATGGCGAGGGGAAGGGCACTGCCCCGGTGGGCCGTGCTGAAGATGGTCTCAAACAGGTCATCCACAAACTTCTGCAGGGTGCCCTGAACAACAGAAAGAGACCCCGATGTTATTACAAATCCACAGAATGTACCGGGAAAACAGGTTGACTGGTTCAGTATGGTAGTTTTGTTATCTCAATTAATTGGTTTAACACACAGTGAGTTATGAGTACCCAGAGAAGCAGTTCAGTTGCATATTTGCAAGGAGTCCATTTGACAGAACACAACTTTGCAGACAGAAAATACTCACCCTCGGTTGTTGGAAATTTCAATGAGCCGACTGCCCCACCCGTCTTTCCTAGATGCCAAATGCAAACTAGGTTCTCGCACAGCAGTACCAAAATATGCACCCACCCGCAAGCCAACCTTCTAAACAGGTTTCTTCCCCAAAAAGCCTCTGTGATCCAAACCTGATAAATAGCCAACAGCCAGTGTTCCAGGTCCCCTATTGTCTTTGTCTGGGTGAATGTTAATTACTTCCCTGCCCCCATCTCGTGTATTACCTAACCGTGGCCTGCCGGTAACCGGGAGGTAACAATAGAAATCAGGAGCTAATGAGAAAAACAACAGGAGCCAGGAGAACGGCGCAGCGCCGGGGTTGTTAGCGCCTGCAGCGAGGGCAGGGCCTCCACACAGGCAGGGATCATGGACGAGGCCGCGGGAGCAAAGAGGGAAATGGCAGCTGGACATGTTAGCATGGCCGTGGAGCCCGCCGTCATCACTGACCAGGTAGACCGGGCCACAGTGCCACTCCCACTTTTCAACGTAACCCTATAGACGCCCCTCATAACATCAATACTGCGCAATAACACGCTCCAGACAACCCTCATCGACCCTACGGGTCTATAAAGATGTACTTTAATTCAATTCGTCGGTGTTACAGAGTTGGGACTCTACTTTGAGGTCGTAATGATTCCAGAATTGCACGGCGGAGCCCGTGAGGAGCCGATAGAGGGCTTGGTAAAGTGCTGCTGCCTGGGAGGGTGGGGGCCACCAAAACAGCTCGATAAGCAAAGGTCAGGCCACTAATTAAGACACGCTAGTGTGTTTGGTGAAAGGGGGGGGGGCGCTGGAGAGTGAGCTTGCTCATGCAAAAGGTTATGAAAAATGTTAATGAGCTGAACGAGCCACAAAACAAAGGTCAACCAGGGCCTGTCGGAGAACAGGAACGAGGCAAAGCTGGGGGAGAGGGAAGCTGGGGGCTGACTAGTTCATCCAATCATTTTCCATGAGGTTAAAGCACCCAAATAATTGTGAGCTATACCTTTAAGTGGGTGTGTTTCAGTAGTGCGTGTGAGTGTGTGTTTGGATGTGAGTGTGTGCATGTGAAAAAGAACGTGGTGTGTGTGTGTGTATGGGTGGGTGCATGTAGTTACCTTGGTGGCCAGCAGCCGGGTCAAGTAGATCTCAGACACCATCTTGCTGCCGCGGTCGCCCTCCCTCTGGTCCGAGTGGTCGTGGTTCTTTACCAGGTGCCACAGCTTGGTGCCGCTCTCCAGGTCGGGGGTGATCATGGGGGTTCGGGAGCGCAAGCTGTCAGGGCTGCTGGCTGTCCGCAGCATGCTCTCTGGGGGGGAAGGAGGGCAAAGAATTAACAACAGAGCGGCTGTGGGCTCTCTCCACACAGTCCATGTGGGCCACCATGCGATGCTTTCAACCCACTGGCTGGGGAGGGCGGCCATGTTGTCACAGCGCTTTGCATAACAGAGTGTGCGGCTACACAGCAGGTGTCCCTCCCCTTCCGACTGGCTTTCTGTTACCCAGTACTTCCTAGCTTGCCATTTTGGTAAGTTGGCGTTGGAGGTCGAAATGATCCACTGTTAAACGTTCTGGAGGACTGGAATGAGCGTACAGGCTTATTCCACATGGGCTAGCACCCATTTGTCTGGCACCCCCTTCATTTTCTCCCCCGCTATGTTCACAGTCTCTCGCTCTTTCTCCTATATCTTGTTTGTTAAGACAGGGATCCCTATTCCGTGACATGTGTTCGGTTTTAAAATGGAAGGTTTGTCATCACCACGCACACAGCAAGGGAGGGACTGAGTCCAAAATGTCAGAAAGGCATTTGGGACCCATACAAACGTGTGTACAGGGACTTTGTGTGTGTGTGTGTGTGTGTGTGTGTGTGTGTGTGTGTGTGTGTGTGTGTGTGTGAGAGAGAGAGAGAGCGTGGGTATGTCTCCGGGCTAGCCAGCACTTTAGAAGATAGTTACGAAAGACAGAGGCTCAGAAAAGGGGGGGAAATTGAGAGCGTAAAAGGTCAGGATAGAGGAAAAAAAGAAGGTAGAAGAGAGGTGTGGACAGGCAATTGAAAGGTACAGAGTGAAGGACAGGAAGAGAAGGACAGAGAAAAGAAAATAGAAGAGGGAGCGCTTTAGGAACAGAGATACTGCCAGAATTGTGTGAGGGGGGGGGGGGGGAGAGGGTGAAGAACTTACACAGGAAGTACAAAAGAGGACAGGTACAGAGGGAACGAGAGGAGGAGGGGAGCCATAGAGGCCTGAAGGCCAGCCCAGCCCCCTGACATACAGAGCTGACCTGGCACGGTTTGGCACGGCCTGACTCCACTAGTCAGCGCCAACGCAAAGACACCCAACACACACCTAACAACCACACGCAAGCCATCACTCTGACTCAGCGTCAAGCCCTGGCTGAACTCTAAATTTGAAGGTCGCAGTTGTCCTTTCACAGATCCAGACAGTGAGGTAGAGACAGGAGGATGAAGATGGTGTACTTATGATATGACGAAGGCACACACTGATACACGAGTGCATGGCCCACACACACCTGGCATACCGTATCGGCTGAGGCTCTTGGTGAAGGTGGACGAGTTGGAGATGTTGTAGGCCGAGTTCTGCTTTGGCACCAGGGCGATCACGGAGCCGTCCGTTACCTGGGGCGTTAGCATAGTGGTTAGCACAACGCACCCTGTGAGACCGCTGCAACTCTCCATGAAAAATCTAATTGTGAGTTTAGAAAAGTGTCAGATGACAATGTGTCCAGTGTAGCTAACAGAACAGTAGCCTACTATGTAAAGCCTGAAGACTGCTGCATGGTGGAGCAGAGGAGGATGGGGGTTAGGGATGTCTGTGCAGCATGGTGGAGGAGAGGAGGATGGGTTTAGGGGTGTCTGTGCAGCATGGTGGAGGAGAGGAGGATGAGGGCTAGGGGTACCTGGTAGTGGGCCAGCGTGTTGAGGCGTTTCCAGTCGTTGTCTATCTTGGTGGTGACGTCCTCGTCCTGAAGGATGATGCGAGCCATCCTGCCTTGACGCCACTCTGAGGGGGAGAGAGGAGGGACGTTAGGGGGACAGCGTTCATCCCTACGCTCTCTCCTCTGGAGTCTATCTGGATGTATATTTACATGGAAGAATTTCATAATGCCTGTGTATATTTGAATGTGTCGTATTATCAGATGTGTATTTGGGTGTGGTGTACATTTGGATGTGTATCTGGATGTGTTTCAATCTGGATCTGATGGGAGGATTTCATAATGTCTGTGTGTATTTGGATGCTTGCCTCATTGGTGTATTTGTGTCATGTGTCGTGTGTACTCATTCTCACCCAGGTCCATGTCGGAAGCCTTGGGTCTCTGGGAGTAGGGGCTGCCCTTGTACACCGCATCCAGGAGCTTCTCCTTCACCTGCGTGATGGTGTCACAGTTCAGGCCCTTCACCGTCACCTCCGGGGCGTTCTCGTTCTCCGGGTTCACACAGTGCAGTGTCTGCGGAGAGGAAGAGGAAGAAAAGGGGTCAGGTTGGATTGGTCAAAGGTCACATTTGGATTTGGGACTTCAGTATTTCCAGTGACCTGGAAAAAACAAAATGGCATGCAAGAAGAAAGAAACATAACCGCCTTTGATTGACACGTCCTCTGTGTCCCCCAGCCCAAAGCAGCTGCACACAGAGCGCGGCGGTACTGACCAGGGTCTTGTAGTCGATCTGCTGCCTGATGAGCTTGTCCTCGCTGAGGGAGTAGCGTGCCTCCCCTGTGATGGAGTCGATGGGGCCCTTCTCCATCTGCTGCTTCATGGCACAGTACAACATGAAAAGGGGCTCGCCTGCACACTCCTGGGCCACGGAGAGACAGAGAAAAGGACGGCACAGAGGAGAGATTGATGGTCTGGTGGGCCAATGACAACTAAGAAGACACAATACAAACCGCACCATGCAAAAGTAAAAAAAGGTACACTTTCTCCCTTGAATGCAAAAGGAAGAAAACTCTCTTTCCCAATGCTGACCGGCAGCAGCATCGATTAGAAAGTAGTGTGAGCCGCGGGGCCAGCTAAATGACAAGGCCCAATAGCCGCATCGCCCCGACGGGGCCCGGGGACACTGTGACAAGTGACAGGCCCTCCCGCTGGGCCTTCCCCACCAGAAAAAGTGCTTTAATCAGGCTCTAAATGTACACAAACGCATGGCATGTGTGTGTGTGTTTACGTCAAGAGACGATGTGTGTGTGTGTGTGTGTGTGTGTGTGTCTCGCGACAATTGACGGAGGAGTTAATGGAAGGTTAACGACTCGGGAGTGAAAAGTGCCGGAGAAGCAGTCTGGGTGCACCGGGAATGTGTCAAAGGAGCAGCCGGCGGAGGTCTGCCTTGCTCGCGCCCCCTCTCCCTCCCCCCTCCCTCCACTCCCTCGTTGGCCTTGCTGCGGCTCATTTCCACCCGGTGCACCCCTCCCTACCTTCAGACACCCTCTCACTTTGCTGGAGGCCCCCGGCAGTGAGAGACCAGCGCTCCAAAAAAAAAAACTCTTCAAACATCCACTTGTCCCCATAGCGCTGTGGGCTGTTTTCTCTCTTCCTTTAGAGGGTGAGCAATGGAAACTACTAGCCATGACCCTGTCACCTACATAAGTTGTCTGCTGCTGTCTCTCCTCCATCCTTTCCTCTCTCAGTCTCTTTGTCGCTCATTTGATCTCTAGCTCTATAAACTCTTTACCTCTCTCTCTCTCTTAGTCCCTTATTGTAGTCCTTACTTCTCTCTCCTTCCCTCTTCACCTCCCGGCCCCTCCTCTCTCAATCCTTTCCTCTTCCTTGTAAACCTCTCTGTCAGTCCATCTCTCTGCCCTTCCTTGTCTCTCATGGGCTGCATCCGGCATCACTCTGGTCCACAGACTGGAACCTGGCTACCAGATTGACAGCTGCTAACATGACCCAAACAGACAGATGTCCTTCTTCACTCAGCAACCCACCCCCATACACACACTCCCTTCCTTGTCCCAAGACACGTGAGCGCCCATCTTGTTTTCTGTATGTGCGGCCAGCAGCGGCGCTCAGCCTTTTGCACCGCTTCAGAGCATGTCCGGAGGGGGAGGAGGGGAGCCGGTGAGATGTGTGCTGACCCCCTGCCCTCCTGTTACCACCCCCGGTACTGAAATTAGGAAGAGCACCCAGACTCTATGCCACTCAGCTGCAGCAAACACACAGACTCACACTCACGTCTACTCTGACGGGGGCTTACCTTGAGAAACTTGTAAAGAAGGAAGGTGAACCAGTTGGTGAGCATCTTCTCAGCTACCGACTCAGTCCTGTTAATGTAGGAGAAGACCGAGAGAGAGAGAGAGAGAGAGAGAGAGAGGGGGGAAGAAATTGAAAAAGAGTATTGAGGAGCTAAACACGCACCCCTGAAGTTTAGCATGACCACTACATAACAGATTATACAGAACAGGTTTCCCCTCTTTCCCCAGTTGTGGCTGGTTAATCTGCCCAGCCTCTGGGCCACTATCTTTAGTACAATGGCAACCCTGCTAGTTGGGAAAAGGAATTTAACACGCCGCGGACACATCAAAGGGCATACACACACACAGAGAATTATTTAGCGGCGCGTCGTTAGCCTTCAAACAGCCAGTTCTGTGGCCGCCCTGTCCTCGCTCCCTCCACACGCAAACAAATGAAGTGGAATAACGATCAGCCACGCATCGAGCTCCCCTCTTGTTTTCTTTGCTGTCTGTCAAAGCAGCTAACCCACTGATCTTAATTTAGAAAAGAGAAAGACGGCAATTAGCATAATTCGCTAACTTCTCTCGTTAATCACAAAACCTGAAGCGCAATGAGAATAACCTGCCTCCACCAACCCCCCCCCCCCTTCCAGAAAAACAAGAGTAATTAAAAGCAATTGTAATTAGCGGACTTATTGCATCTAATTGGATAAACTGCTACGAGGAAGTCTGTATGCAAGGGATGGAAGGGAGGGGGGTATTGTTTGTACTCCTCCTTGTACTATTTCTAGTCCTTCTTTTAGCATCAGAGAGAAAGCCAAGTTAATTACACTCTGCAACCAAGTTAATGCAAAAGAGGGAAAGAGGGGAAAAAAAAGGGAAGATGAATCGCAGCCGGGCGAGTTCGAGGGAATGTTGCCGGGTCGGGTAAGTGGGTTGAGAAAACTGGGACGCCATCCAGTGGTTTGATCTTCAAAACCTTGTTGAACTGGTTTCCTCTCCATCACAGTCAGTGAGCTGGCTGGAGACGGCAGCCTTTCCCTTGCCAGGTTTATAACAAAAGGCCTCTCCTTCACAGGTAGTCAGAGAAGGAGAAGGGAACCCAGGGGAGGAGTTCACTGAGGGAGCTGAGCCGGCCTAAACCTCACGTTAACTGTCCCGTTTCCTCCGCTTGACAACACAGGTGTGCTTGGTGGAGCTCAGTACATGTGGCCTTTATGGTAAAGGGTGAAGAAGTGAGTGCAGGAGAGAGGGAAATATAGAAAGGAAGAGATAGAGACACAGATGGAGAAAACAAGGCATGGCCCTGGACAGAGAATGCTGCAGGGCTAAAACGAGGAGATCAATAACATGCTCAAATGTACTCCATTTGGAAGAAATTCCAAATAAGGTACTTTTTAAACACAACAGTCAGTTAAAACAGTAACATCACATTCAAAGTGACTAAATTTCAAATGTCATTCCAAGTCGTTCCAAAATTACACCAAAAAAGGCATGAAAAAATAATCGGCATCATGAATAATTTCCCAGTTTATTAGGGCAACTGCCTACAGCTCCAAAAGGCTATGTACTTAACATGGACGCCGTATTGTGCCCCAGAGGGGACGGCAAGAAGACCAAGCATCTTCAACACCAGCCCGGCTGGAAGTCATTTATTTGATTAGATTTTTAATTAAATATCTCTGGGAGGAGGGAGAAGTCAGTACTTTTAATCATTTAATGTTTAATTTACATTATTTTGAAAGACTCGTTTGTGTGCGCGGAGGCCGTGTAGTCTGCTCTTTTTCCCCTTCTTACTTTCACTGTGTGGGTACACCAACACAAGCTCAGTCACCTGCCTTTTTTTCCTTCCCCTGTTTCTGACCTCTTGCTCTTTTCGTCCTTCCATGCCTCCGTTCCTGGGCTCCGTCCATCTCTGCCCTGCACATGCTCCCTGTGGACTGCCCGCTCTGTCTACCTCTGTCAATCAATGGCTCACTTACTCTCACTACCCCTCACACACATCCACTATCTGTGCACCCCTCACTCTCTGTACTTTCTCTTACGGTCCACCCCTCCTCACCCTCTCAAACCCAGCAATGCTTCTGCTTTCCCTCCCTTCCTCCCTCCCTCTCTCCTTCCCTTTCTCCAGCTCTCACAGTGTATCCCTGCGTGTGCCCATCTCAAAATGTGTGTGTGTGTGTGTGTGTGTGTGTGTGTGTGTGTGTGTGTGTGTGTGTGTGATGTCTCTCCTGGCTGGCTGTCTGGGGGCTCCAGTGGGAGAGTGTACTCACTCAGGGGTGTAATCCACTCTGACATAGACAGGACCCAAAGAGAGAGAGAGAGAGAGAGCGAAGAGAGGAAACGCAAAGGAAAGAGAGAAAGAGAGATGAGGCAAAAGAAAGAGAGAGACAAACGAGAGAAGAAGCTAAGGAAAGAGAGAGAGAGAGAGAGATGAGAGGGACAGCAAAGGAAAGAGAGAGAGAGACAGAAACATGAGAGCAGAGAGAAAGATTCAGAAAGAGAGAGAGAGAGAAAGAGAGGGGCAAGGAAGCAAGGGAGAAGGGAGGAGAAGAATCTGGAGGAGGAGAGAGGGTGGGTAACATCTGTATTTCTCTCCTCTGGGTACAGTGCGTGTCCTCTTTAGACACACTGGCTCACCGCAGTCCCACAGACTCCTGCTACTGTGGCCTCAATAACTGGCCTGTCCTGAGTGCATCATCTCGGCCTGCGTGGCTGTGTGGATTTGTGTCCGGGTCCGTCTGTGTGTACTGCTGTCTGTCTATCAGTCAGTGCATGTGAAGGTGTGTCTATGTACGAGTGTCTCTATGTGTGTGTGTGTGTGTGTGTGTGTTTGTGCCTCTCTACGTGTCTGTGTGTGTTGGCGGAGGGGTGTGTGTGTGCGTGCTCCCACCTGCGGAGCAGCAGCTTGGGGTGGTTCTTGCTCTCCAGGTTCTTGTCGATGAGGTCGGCCAGCAGCTGCTTCAGCACGCCCGTGGCATACTCCATCTCGCCCTGCAGCGCCGTCATGATCAGCGAGGCCACGTTGCCGCGGTCGCGCATGGAGAAGGAGCGCTGCGCCTCCAGCGTGCGGATGAAGGTCAACAGGAAGTGCTTCTTGGTGAGGAGCTGGCCGAACAGGGTCAGGGCCTTCTCCACGTTGGCCTGGACCTAAGGGACGCATGGAGAGCGGGTTCATCAGGACACTGCAGGTTTACGAAAATGTAATTTCTAAATAACATTGACATTTGATGCATATTATTAAACACACACACACACACACACACACACACACACACACACACACAAACCCTCAGCATCATTTTTTCTCTCTTTCTCTCTGCATCCTTTTCTTTCTCTTTATCTTCTTCTATGTCTGTCTCTGCATCCTCTCTGTCTCTCTCTCTCTTTCTGCACCCCCCACCCTCCAGGCATCACAGGGATAGGGTGAGTTTCATAAAACAGTGGGTGTTGTTTTGGATAGGACGGTTCTTGTCAATCTGATTAATCTATTCACCCCACTCGAATGAGATCCAGCGTTTCTGACACCCCATATAAATATAGTGGACTGTGGTATACATGACACACTCTCCATAGATGCCAGTCTCTACTGACCCGTACCTCCATCTCCTTGAGCACGGGGTGGTCCTCGATGCCGGGGAAGAGCACCCGCATGGCGTAGGTGCGGTAGTCCAGAAAGGGGATGCCGGCACCGTCCAGCTCCTGGGTCAGCTCATGGATGTCGGTCTGGAGCTCCGCGAAGGCTACAGGGAAAGGATGGGGGACAGAGGAGAGAGGGAGAGGAAGAGGGAGGTTAAAGTGTTGTGTTCGCCACGCAATACCTTCTCAGCAGGGGCAGTCCTTCACCCTGTTCACCTGTTAGTGGGACTGGAGGTTCTCCTAAAGGCGAGCCATATGGCAACGCGTGTGAGGACAACGAACAGGAGAGCGTACACTGGGGAGGACTGCGACCCCAGCCAGGAGGGACAACAGTGTACCAGGGGGCCAACGCAGGGAGGGAGGGAGGGAGAGAGGGAACAAAGGCCAGGGGTGAGCAGGAGAGGAGTGCAGACAGTCCCCGAGATCCCCGCCGCTAAGCACTGCACACACACACACACACACACACACACACACACACACACACACACACACACACACACACACACACACACACACACACACACACACACACCACAGAGAGATTGCTTGTGTGTGTATGTGTGTACGTGTGTGTGTGAATGAGTGTGTGCCTGCGTGAGTGCATGTAAGATCTCTTAAATGGGTCTTAAACTGACAGTAAAATTGGACTTGATATAAATCTTGGTCTATGATTGGTTTATCACTCAAAGGGATTGCACCGACAAAATGAAAGAGTTAAGTCTATGTCTTGAGCATATACTCCAATTTACCTCTAACAACACATCAAGCCTGTTTCACAAGCTAGTCTCAATGGTAGCAATTTGGGACGTAGAAAATCCAAGTCCAATCACGGCTAGTATGAGTAACGGCAGCAGCAGCCATGACAACAGCGGAACGTTACCATCCCTAGCCAATAACATAACTCAGCAAATGAATGTTAATGAGCTATGGGCGTCATCTCGCGTTCACCGTTGGAAACGGCATGTGAGCTGGAAGAGACAAAAGAGACACCCGATAATAACGAATACAAAACACTTATTTCTTTTTTAAATTTTTTGTTTTTATAATGCTTTGTAAAAACTAAGGAAGCACACAGAAACGTATGACTGTCTACATGATGGGGCTTTAACAGATGATCTGCTCCCAGACAATGTGAGTGTCCCAACACTAGGCCCAGTTGTTTAATGGCGGCTAACACGGACGCACGCAAGCACGCACCCCCAAACAAATACTGAATTAAGACCAGTCCAATAACCAGATGGCTTGTGTCACCTCAATCATCTCACCCATCTCGCTCTCTCTCTTTCTGTGTTCTCACTCTCCTCAGAATGATCACTGAGGTCACCGTCTCCCCCTATTGGTCAGGTCTTCCACTAGCTTCGTGTCTCTCTCTCTCTCTCTCTCTCTCTCTCTCTCTCTCTCTCTCTCTC
>JAVQJS010128329.1:0-11810 GCA_036024795.1 Galaxias rostratus | reverse complement strand
ATTATCATTATTATTAATAATAATAATTTTAATAACGTTAACAATAATAATATAAATAATAATAATAATGCAATCATTCTATCTGAAAAACAAAACAAAACAACAAAGCACTGTATTGTAGAACTGCACTATTTACAAAAACAAAAATGTTCTAATAAAAAGAAAAAATGTGTCACTGATCCATTCCCGTAAGCCAGTATGTCTTAACAAGCCCCTTTCCCTGCAGAAAAAAAATAGGAAACACTGAATCAGAGATACAAACTGAGTAAAACAGTAGGGACATTAAGAACGGACCTTACAATAATAAAGAATAAAGACACATTTCTACAGCCCGAGCCATTTTTATCCCAAAACCCAGCCGAGGACAGTCAGCTAAAACGATCTCCTTTCAACAAAAATCTTGTATGCTTTGACGTATCCTCAAATCAAGGTCAAGTCAAATCAAAAAGCAAGAGGATGGATCAAACTGCTCCGTCCCTTCAGGGTTCTTCCTGTTTTGCTTGCCAAACCTGATGTTCAAGAACATCTCTATGGTTACTTAGCACATAAACTCGCATTAATTAAATTACTTTCTGCAGCACTTGAAGAGAGCTTGACGCATGGATTGAACATGAAGTAGCTGGTCTTTAAACGATCATTGTCCCATATTTTATTGTTAGTCATCCCCAATTGTTTTGTGTGCTCTGGTCAGCTTGCTATTGGAAGGCATTTGGGGCTACACAGTTGAAGATAGGAGAGATTAAATAGCTCCTGTACCTTCATGTGGATGTCTCCTCTCAACTCAAGGTGGAAGGTTTGAAATGTGTCCAGGAGGGATTTTGTGGAGCTGCTCACATGTATCTTCAGCGCTAGGAAAAAGAACAGGGAACGCCCGGCTTTGGATATCACTCATTTCTCACCTTTCCTCATTCCAAACAAATCTGCTCATCCGTCCATCCATCCACGCGTGCACCTATTTATCATCTGTCCACAAAGCATATCGTCGACATGCAATTATCAAAAGAAACATGCTAGCCCTTTCTGAAGGACATACGCGAGCCGTGTGACTCCATGCGCGACGCGGTGTTGACCGTGTCCCCGAACAGACAGTAGCGTGGCATCTTCAGACCGACCACACCTGCCACGCAGGGGCCTGCAAGGCAACACACCAACATATCAGTCCTCCTATCCAGCTTATGTCCTCATTGAACTTGGAACATGGTTCCATTTAACAGCAAACATTATAGGCTGAATGTAACACAGTCAAAATCCCTGTTTACAAGAGCCCCAAATGGTTTTCAACAGACCCTGTGTGTGCCGCTAGAGCAGTGGGTACACTGTGCTGTCCCTGGCCTGACATGCATAGCACTGGTCAGCAGATAAGGTTCTGCCTTTCAGTGTGGGGATAGGGGGAAGATGTTTTCCCATTTGGTGGATGAGGAAGAGTAGCTAATACATAGTTTGTATTTAATATTCAGATTTATGTTTTACCTTTACTGTACCTCCCATTATTTTGAGACCCATGGAAAGTGAAGTTGTTTCCAAGCCTTATCTTATTACCCGAGTGTAATCCAATGCGGACCTTAAGTTGCTGGTGGGGGACGTGGGGGCTGTGATACAGCTTCAGGCCCTGTACTATCGCTAAAGACATGTGGGCAATCTCTTTAGCGTGGTCGTCCCCGTTCCGGATCGGTAGACCTGACACAACCATGTATGCATCTCCAATGGTCTCTACCTATTAAAAAAAACAAGAGAACACACACACACACATCATGTCAAATAAACACCAGAATGTTCATGTATGCACAGAGCAACTTTCAGTTATTTTTATTAACCTTGATTGCTATTTTTACTACCTTGTAAACATCATGGTCGTCAATGATGTTGTCAAAATAGGTGTACAAGTCGTTCAGCACATTTACCACCTGAAGGAAACAAGCTATGAGTAGGCGCACACACTGTTCATAGACACACCCCCTCCGCCACTTTAAAATCCTCACCCCCTCACTTTTCTCACACACACACACACCTTCAAAGTATACATGGGGGTGACACATTTTCTCGCTGGGATGCAGCTGTGACTGCCTGGAGTAATGTGACGGCCGAGGACCTTGCACTCTGTGTTTAGCAACGTAATGCACTCTGACATTTCCTCCGTCATCTCCCATTCAGTCCATTAACACAGAAGCAACACGGGAATGCCAGAGGGCTAGCGCCCCCCTCGCTTCTTTCGAAAGTCACTGCCGCGATAAATGGCTTTTTGTTACTTAAATTTAAAATGTAAACCCAGAAATTCAAATTGTTTAGTTAATTTAAATTATTTAGTTTACACAGTAAACTAAAGTACAGTAGAGCAGTTATTGGATGAGAAAGACGGACCACTTGTGTGACACAAGCCTTCCTCATTTTCTGCTGCTGCCCATGGTTATGGTACGTAGTGGTCAAAGGTCATGTGATCACCTGCATGGGCGTGAGGCTTGCCGACATGGCGGTGAATCCCTCGATGTCGCTGAAATATATGGTGACACAGTCGTAGGTCTCTGCCTGCACTGTGTTCCCGGCGATAAGCTGCACTGCAACGGACCTAGACATTCATAAAGGCCTTACTGAAAAACTGACCTAGACATTCATCAAGGCCATACTGAATAATTGACCTAGACACTCATCAAGGCCTTATTGAATAACTGACCTAGACATTCTTTAAGGCCATACTGAATAACTGACCTAGACCTTCATCAAGGCCATACTGAATAACTGACCTAGACCTTCATCAAGGCCTTATTGAATAACTGACCTAGACATTCATCAAGACCATACTGAATAACTGACCTAGACATTCATCAAGACCATTCTGAGAAACAAAACCAGGACATACAGGAAAATGTCAGGGAAGGTTATGATGGTGCAACAAAGAAGATTGCCATTCTACAAATTGATTCTTCGTGTTGGTCCCTCCCTATAATCACCTATGCAGCCTGTCCTGGAAGGAAGCTCCAAGACATTCTTCTGAAATTCTCACAAATGCGTAGCATTGCATGATAAAAAAAATCAATTTCATTATGAAACAGCCATCCCAATAAAGGTACTTTAACAAAGACTTTGCCAGAAGAGTGCCTTGGGCCTTTTTTTGTTTTACTTCTATATTCCCTACTAAAGAACACCTTCATCACATTTATTTGAACTTCTGAGCACCCCAGTTTTTTAGTTCTTCAGTTTTTTGTTTAAATCATGAGACATGAAAAGACAGAGCAACAAAGAAAACCTCTACATATAAAAGATGTGATGGAGGGGGATGGATATTCATCTACATTTGGGGAACAGCAGTAAACAAATAAACTGGCACTCTCTTTTCCAGTCCGCCATTGTCTTCAGTAGCAAGTGCTTTTCTGAACTGTAAAGTAAACTAGCCCTGTGCTGGAGAAAAGTGTGGTGACAGCCAATTACAGGGACTGCCATAATGTCTTCACAGAACGCAAGAAAAGGAACCCAGCCTCATCTGCATGGAGAGCAATACAAATAGGTCAGTGGCTCGCAATCAGCAGAGTGCCCCGTTACCGTGGCAACATCCGGGTGAGGAGGCCTTCGGCACGCTTCTTCTCCTCCAGGAGCTGAGCGGTGCGCTCGCTCACCACCTCCTCCAGGTTGGTGGCATAGTGCTCCAAACGGGAGAGCAGGTCGTCCAGAATATTCTCAGCGCCGCTGCTCAGACACACACACACACACACACACACACACACAAATGTGCAGAGATACATGGGCACCATTATATTTGAACTCAGGGAAATGTAAAAAAAGGGCCAAGACTGATCATTAAAGATGATAGAACAGTAACAATAACAATACCCACCACTGACACACACGCACACACATGAAAAGACTCCTGCAAACTCACAAGCAAACACAGTGAACCAACATTGACACACACACACACAAACACACAGACATGCACAGAGAGACAACCCAAGCACAGCAAGCACCCTCCCGTCCCATCATCCCCCTGGTGCCTACACCCTTGGTGCTGGAGTAATGCTCACAGGGATGCAGGCTGACAGTGCTAATCCCCAGGGCTCAGGTATGTGCATAGGCACCTATTACTTGAAGCCCTACAGACCCTCTCCTGAGGCCCATTATAACACTGCAGGCCAAGAAACACGCAGGCCACGAGGAACACAAAGGAGAGCTTTCCTTGTACCAGAAGGAAAAAACACTTTCACGTCTACATAATGCTTTCTTTGATAACTAAAGAATAACGAATACTAAAGAATTTCCAGCATTTTTGCTCTTTCCAACAACCCCTGACTCGCTCCCCTTGAGACCTGGGCTGGACCCAACACCATGGACCACTCTCACCCGCTGGGACATAGCTTCTTGACCGTGATCCGGAGGGAGGAGAAGTCGGGACGTTCAGCGGGCCTCTCGCTCCAGCAGGAGAGCATCAGAGCCTCCACACCCTCCGGACACTGGGCCCGGCCGGTGTGGGGCCTCAGGGGGCTGCTGCCTCCGGCCCTCACCCCCTCCACTATCTCTGGACGCGGGCACAGAGGAGGCACGGGACAGACATACAGATGGGAAGAAAACGTTGGAGATAAAGAAGTACAAAGAGACAGACAGATTTTCTGCTGTGTGGGACCTGTTTATTTATCCGCCCATTTTCTCTGGAGGTCTAATTATTAAGTCATGTGTTTTCTGTTTGTTCAAATGCTAAAAGAAAGTCTGGCGTCAGGTCGTGCAACAACGCATCCATAGAGAATAGGTTGTTGGTGCACTGTTGCTGCAGACACTTTGAAAAGCATGCAATGATCCAAGCACGTCCCAAAACATAAAATACCACACACACACACACACACACACACACATATATATATATATATATATGCAGAGAGCACACCTCTTGCCTCAAGCTTGCTATTGGGGATGTAGAAGGGGCCAGAGCGATAGACCACCTCCTGAACAAGGATGCCGAAGCTGTAGACGTCCCCCTTCTGGGTGCCTGCAGGGGGCATACTGTGTCTCAGGAGCTCAGGGGCACGCCACAGCAGGGCTGCCGGGGAGAGAACCACAAAAGGACCAGCAGGGTGATCAGACGGACCTATGTGCAAACACGGTAATTCATTGTGCCACTTGACCTCCTCGTCTGTAATTTGTCCCACTCCACACCCGCATACACCCCGGATTCTCTCTGTCCCAGTCTGCCTCTTCCCCAGCCTGTCTCTCTGTCTTTAACCGTTATGATACCTACCGGCACAGTGTTCCGGGGCAGGGGAACAGGAGGGCGGTCGTCGAAGGGCGCTGAGACCATGGTCGGTCACCTTGAGCACAAAACGGCTGTCCACAACACAGTTTGAGGAGGAGAGATGTCCGTGGGAGCGAAGTGGGCTGCGGTGCAGGTAGTCCATTCCCTGCACACACACACACACACACACACACACACACACGCACACACACACACAGGCCAACGCGGGAACCGGCACGTCAGGCAAGAACCCCTATGTCACCACACATCAGAGAGCAAGGATCAACAAGGTCCCTCCTTTTCTATAATGGCTAAGTGGAAGACATTTCCTATTTTTTTCTCGTCATTAGTTCACAACCAACTAACTGGTGTCGCAGGCAACATCTTGACTCTTACCATACTCTTCAACGCTACCTTTGCAATGTCCAGCATGAGTGAATACTTGAAGCTCCAGTCAAGCTTGATAGAATCATTCTTCAAAATGTCCTGCAGGTTGGTAGATGGATGAAATCATTAATGTTTGCTGAAACAGCAAAGGGAGGAACATGTTTTTTGTATTCTGGTGTGTGTGTGTGTGTGTGCGCGCGTGTGTGTGTGTGTGTGTGTGTGTGTGTGTGTGTGTGTGTGTGTGCATACACTGGG
Source organism: Galaxias rostratus (assembly GCA_036024795.1). NCBI lineage: Eukaryota > Metazoa > Chordata > Actinopteri > Galaxiiformes > Galaxiidae > Galaxias > Galaxias rostratus. The sequence goes on along the minus strand of JAVQJS010128329.1, from coordinate 5,956 downwards.
GTACCTGCAGGCTTCCTTTGGAACAGAACTCTGTTAGCAGAAAGAGCTGCGGAGGCTCGAGACAGGCGCAAATGAAGCTGCAGATGTTTGGGTGGTTCAATTCTTTGCACTGAAAGAGAAAACGCAAACATGCACACCAACACACCCAGCCACACAGATGAACATGCCTGTATGCAAGCAGCCACACACACACACACACACACACACACACACACACACACACACACATACACCACCATGTGGCTCACCTGTTTGAGTTCGATGAGGAGCCCCTTGTTGAGAAGCACACTCTTCGCCTGGAGGAAGCGCACCGAGCAGATGTTCTCCTGAAGGACACAACAGAAGCCAAGGATCCAGTGGTGAGCAAAAACAAACAAACGACACAACACTGATGGCAGAGGCTGGCCCCGGATCATCTGTCACAACGGCCACCTAGCCATAACTAATAGCTGGTAACCAGTCTTCAAAGTACCGCCTTTCCAACTGATGAAAATAATGATTATGCTCACTATAACCTCCTACCGAGGGGGTTGGGAGGTGGAAGGACGGGATTGTAAAACAATCTGAGTCGAGCGTTTGGAATTGGGAGTGTTCTTACTTTGTAGATGGCTTTTCTGCTGAGGCACGGGGGCAGGGTGCCGTCCAACGCGTCCCCATGCAGAGACTCAAAGGAAGCCTGGATGGAGGTGAGGTCTCGGAGGGGGAACTAGAACACAGTTGCAGAATGACCCATGCACCAAAGCATACAAAGAATGCTGTCTCAAAATGGGACGAATTGTAGGGCGAAAGAGAACGTAACTGTATCAGAGGACACTGCGGCAGGCCCTGAGCATGTTGTGTCTCCCGTCTCACACACACGCACACCGTCTTACCGCACCTGGCCGGTGGGCGGGGGCCGTGGATCCAGCACGGTGACCTCGCTGGGACAGACCCGCCACGCCGTTCCCCTCTCCTGGAGGATGTACCTCCTGTGAGGCAGCCATGAGGTCATCGGATTGCGCCGCGTACCAGCGTGTTCTTTTCATGCTCTTTGATGGTACACTTAAAAAGTAGGTATCTTGTCTTGGGTGTGCTCTACGGCATACGACACATACCGACACACTGCTTTGGGGAAGCTATTTCGGGCTCCTCAAGGGTTTCAGCATCTAATCTTAAATCTCTTTTTGAATTCCTTAATTTGAGTCTGACGACAATGACTGATGGATTCCAATTAAGCAGTAATTCATCCAACTTTAAAGTGCATAGAGAAAGGTAATTTTATTCAATAAATGGTTATGAATACTGCAGGGAGGGAGTTTGTTTTGACATTCGATTTAATCTTTTTCTTCATTGAAGTTCAGAACTTTATAAGACAAAGCTGTCATGTATGACTCCTGTCATTTGAGAGAAATATAAATTGTATAACATCTTCTTGATTTTTAGCAAATCACTAAAGAATAATTCAATTAATACATGTTGTTGAGTGTGGGGGACAATATGAAAAGTATTGTAGCATAACAGCTTTAAAAAAGGATGATATTATTTGATAAATATTATTATTATTATCAATTAATACATAATACAATTGTTACAGGTACAATTGAATTGACCTGCATTCCCTATTCTCAGGGTCTGTGTTTATGTGTAGCATGTCAGCGTAAGTGAGTTACCTGTAAAGGAAACATATAGTGATTGTCCCTGCAAACAATATACCAGCAAACAGCCCCATGCCAATCAGATGTCTTCGCTCTGTAAAAAAAAAATTAACAAATTATATTTTTTCCGTTTAAATTGAACATTTAAAGCGTAACCTCAAACTAAAATGTACTTAACTGGCCGTCCTCATTGAATGCATTTTTATGCTGGTAAAATCTAATTATTTGTAGGGTACTTGAGCACTGTCTGTCCCGAATGTACAATTAAGAATGAAAAACACAAACACAAAAAGTGTTATTATACAAATGTAAGGATCTGAAAATGTCTCTTTGCGTGTCTCTTCAAAACGCTGGCCTGCTCGCAGGTCACCGTTGATTATGAACTGAAGGCTTGCAGTGGAAAAGTGAGTGTGACATGAATATAGCAGAATTGTTTGGAAATTTCATAAATATAATACCGGCATTGTGCTACTCAGTATTACGCAGACATGGGCCACAGATTCTCTGTCCACCTATCTCCACCATTTTGGTGATCTTACAGTGTGGTGTGAAGACAGTGCCCTTTTTATCAACAAAAGTAAGACTGAGGAGCTGGTGATAGCGAGTCACCACAATGCCTGCCACTTTGTTCCACCCATTTAGATTGATAATCAGACTGTTGAATTAACTTAAAGTTTTACGTGTTTAAAGAAATGCTGCAAATATACCTAATTAAGAAATTTGATTCACACAATCTAGGGCGGCACGGTGGCGCAGTGGTTAGTGCTGGTGCCTCACAGTAAGAAGGTCCTGAGTTCTAATCCCGCCTGAGGACGTTTCTGTGTGGAGTTTGCATGTTCTCCCCGTGTTTGCGTGGGTTTCCTCCCACATTCCAAAAACATGCAGGTAAATTGGTGACTCCAAATTGTCCGTAGGTGTGAATGTGTGTATGAATGATTGTATGTCTATGTGTTAGCCCTGCGATGGATTGGCGATTTGTCCAGGGTGTACCCCGCCTCTCGCCCTAAGTTAGCTGGGATAGGCTCCAGCCCCCCCGCGACCCTACACAGGATAAGCGGTTCTGACAATGGATGGATGGATGGAAGTTTAAAGTTAAAGTTACACAATATTAAATATAATTATTATTATTGAACGGGTAGGAGAGGAATAGGGAGAGAGGAGAGGAAAGGGAGAGAGAGAAAGATTCAAAGAGAGACCTGCAGGATGTCTCGGTGTCTCTGGAGAGTGTGCATGAGAGCAGCGTTGAGGGCCGACACTCCCGGTGTACTGGTGTACTCCGCCATCTTGTCGTTCACCCCCGTAAGCTGCCCAAAAAGTGACCGGAAACATGTACGTTATGAACCGCCAAGTAACTCAGCTATGATAGAAAACACGTTCGCCTTGTCAAAGTTTATGTTGTGACAACACTGCATGATATGAACCGCCAAGTAACTCAGTTACAACACCAAACGAATTCGCCTTGTGAAAGTTTCTATTGTGATAACACGCCATGTTAGGAATCCCCAAGTCAATCCCCTCAGATACAATACAAAGTAACAATAAAAAAACATGTGAGTAATGCGATCGTTTATATTGTAATAATCCCCAAAAATTGGTTTTACGGTCACCTGGATTCTAAACAAAAACAGGTCTATACATTGTTTCCATGCCATGTGACTAACCTAATAACTTGAAAGTGTGAGTTGTGTCAACAACATTCAGTTCAGTTTAACTGCATGTGACGCTTTAACAGTGCGTAGAAAATACCATTTCAACAGAATTTGAATTAGAATTTATTAGTAGACTCATGCAGTTAAGAGATATCAAGACCATGCGAATTAAATCTACCATTGGAGTACAATGTCTTAAAATAAAGGCCATGCTCTCGCCTTACTTTAGCCAGGAGCTGTTCTATCTCCACGGAGACGGTGTCGAACATTCTGTCCTGGGTGGAATTGTTGAGGAGAGGGGTTGTGTCCGCGCTACAACACGACAAGTGGAAGATGTCAAGAAAGAATTGCTAAATCAGATTAAAGTAAGAACGCCACTGATGTCCAACTGTCACCCAACCTACAAAAACCTAGGCTTCTCTGCAACATTATTACTTTCAGGCAATTCTTAAAAAGCAAAACAAAAACGTAAGTGTGTAAGAAGATACAATGAACATGAACTAAATCCTATGTTTGATTGATTGAACGAAAATAAGACAAGCAGACATTTGTGTGTATATGTGGAGAGAGAGAGGGAGAGAGAGAGCATAAAAAGATCAAGATAGATTCCCCATCTGGCGTTGTTGAGTAAGCCTATCTATGTATAAAACTTTATTTTGAGTGCAGACTACAGAGAGACGGCATAGGAGTGTAATGACTGCGGCTGTCTTACTTTGGGTCTCCCCTCCGTCCTTCCCTTGGTGTACTGTAGCTGGTGCAAAGTTTACTGAAGGAGACCAGCTTCAAGTCCAACTCGTTCTCTAGCTGTCTGGCCTGCTTACGCAGATCTAGAACATTGGATACACAGACATAGCAACTGTAAACTTATACATGCATAAACGACTCGCAGACATTTTGGACAACCAAGCGGTGGCTAATTAGCACAAGCGATCGTTACGATCAACCTCATCAATAAGGTGTATGCAAATTTGACAGTTCTTGTTGATGGACAAATTGTAGAAACTAGCTAGGAAGTTCAACACTAAGGACAGCAACTTACATGTTATCAGTATTTATTGTGTTGGATGAAAAAGGGTCAATCCCAAAACGGAGACATAGTTTGTATACTGCGTAAATAAACGTGTACCAGATGTTGAAACTAGCATTACGCTAACTACCGTTATGAAGTTATGAATCCAGTGGTTTCCATGTACCCACGCTCGCGAGCTAACAAACTAGCATTGCACGGCGACGTAGCATTGTTTCTTTCCTGTCTGTGAAACCCCATGTCAAACCTTCATTCCTTACTAACCAGCAATGGATGCAAACACTAAAATTGTTAAACTTAATATCGTTGACCTGTATCCGGTGACAGTCATTACATTACAATAGAATGGTTCTGCCACCTCACCTTCCCAGTAGTTGCTGTTTCCTCCTGCCATCTTTGTTGTTCAACGTCACTCAGCTGACGTGCCCACCGCCTAAATAAAGAAAATGCAACTTGTGGAGCAGAGCAGCAAGCGTCTTCGCGTGGTGCTTTACAGTTGACCTATGAATAAAGATGAATGTAGGCCTACTGGTGCGCAAATGCATTTCCTTCCCCCTGTGTAACCTCATATTTGTTGCTTTTAGCCAACTTGTCCAAAACAGAGTTGGTACATAACACAAACTCCTAAAATACATTTAGCTTAAACTTATAGCGTGGCAGTCTTGGGGGTCTAGAACGAATTGTTGTCATTATATGGACAGTAATTCGCATGCTTGCAGGTAAGACTAGCCCAATTATTCAATCAAGAAACAAATTAGTTTATTCAATTTGATGTTTATTAGGCGTATACGTTATGATTTCCTTTACACCACATACAAAGGTTGTGCATTGGGTGGAATCATGTTTCTTAAATCGCACTTCTTTTCATCCATATACAATTAGCAAACATTTGTTTTTCTACAATCAATAAAGTTTAGTCTAGAAAACACAGTTAAAGAAAAACAAATACACACCCTTAATGACCCCGCAAAGTAAGTCAAACTATAGCTTCCGACATTCATTCATTCAGAGAAAATTCGACTTCGGAGTTTGATACACATTCATAACACAGAGTCCTAACAAAAATAAAATTATAAATTACAAAGTACGACCTCCACTGTAAACTGTGGATTCTAAGCTAATTAACGGACGTAAATGCAAATACTAAAGGGACACATTTTAGCAAACGGTGTTGATACCAAGCAATATGACATCTCGCTCACGAGAAGTCAAGAAGACATAGGGAGACTTCAGCGCTGTTGACATTTGCTCGTATGTAGGCCTCAATTATCGGTTTTGAAGTATCATTTCTGCAGATTGCATGGCATGCAAAACTCAGCTCTACTTATTGCGAGTTGTTAACCATTATTTAGGTGGGATAAACGTCATAACCTTATATGAACCGTTTATTGAAGGGATACACATTATGTTTCTTTACAAAGATAATTGTTGTTTAAAAGACACTTATTCCAAGTAGAGCATTTTGGAGGCTTTGGCCTACATTTTTATTTTGGTAACTCTTCTGGCTTGCATCTGCGAAGCGACCGATTTAGCAGACAAAATTAGTTTAATCGCATTACTAAAGTTGACCCAAATTCATTTATTAATGCTGAATGCTGATGACAAAACTTTCATAGTGCAAGACTCTTTAACAAAAAAAAAAATAC
>JAVQJS010128328.1:0-10249 GCA_036024795.1 Galaxias rostratus | reverse complement strand
GCGATGGATTGGCGATCTGTCCAGGGTGTACCCCGCCTCTCGCCCTAAGTCAGCTGGGATAGGCTCCAGCCCCCCCGCGACCCTGCATAGGATAAGTGGTTCTGACAATGGATGGATATATATATATATATACATTTATAAATATATGAATAATTAAATTGCTGCACAATTTGACTGAAAAATCTAAAATATATACAGTATATACTGTATATATGTATATAATTACATATAAATAATAATTAAATAAATACAAATGTAAGCTATGCCCTAATGTATTCATGGATGTATAGTTTGGTTGTAATATTAAAAAGTATTTATCATACAGTTGTCCTGCAGCAGCTTCCAATCAGACATGAACTTTCTGCAAGTTGGGATCTTCCTGGCGGCAACTTCTTTCTCTGTAAGTCAGCTTATAGATAACAACAATACTTCAAAAATATTTAATACAGTAAAATGTTTTAGGCAGATGGGAATTCTTTAAAATTAGAAAAATATGTAGACATTTTTTTTATGTTTTTCCTTATCAATTCATAAAATACAAAGTAATGGAAAAGCAAAGCTGTATCAATAAACATTTGTTGTGACCACCATTCACCTTAAAAATAGCATACCCTGTCTTAAACCTATGCACATCACTGCACAAAAGGTAACTTTTTATAATATACTGTATCTATATACAAATATAATATGTACAACAAAAAAAAGTATTCTGTAAGATTTTCGCCCTTTGAATAGATTTGTTATTTCAGGTATGTACCAAAAATTATCTTGTGGTAGCTGTTGACAAAGTCTAGTCTGTGTTTAGGATATGGTTTGTGGTGATGTGATGCATGTACTATTCTTGGAAGTTGTAGTCTGCCATTGGTGTGTTCCCGTGGTCAGGGGTGGGTATGGTGTGGCTATAGCCGACATGTTAGTACTCTATGTGCTCACAGTGTACGGCATGTTTTGTTTTCCAGCTCGCCCAGCCCAGCCATGATTACTGGGGAGAGTACGGGCCATATGGGCCATGCAGTCGCACATGTGGAACTGGTGTGGCCATGAGACTCAGGCAATGCATCACTTCAAGGTAGGAGTAAGAGATGCTAACACAAGGATGAGGACAGAAAGACACAAAGACAAAAAAAGTGAGAGGGTGTCATGTTTAGTGTTTGTCTCTAACTCTCTCTCCGTCCCTTCCTCCCTCAATGCAGGAGAGACGGAGGACACAACTGTTTGGGAGCCTCTACGTCTTACCGCACGTGCAACTTGCAGGTAATCTTTCAAGCATTGGCCTCACCACCGCTGCAGGTCAGTGAAGGTACAAAAACACCGTGGGGCAGTTCCAAACTGAGGAACGTTAATCAGGCTTAGGTTTGGATGTGTACAAAGTGAACGTGAGCCACAAAGACCAACTGTACGGTGCAGGATCAGGTTGGATCTGTGGAACAAAGCAGAGCATAATTACATGTTTAGTTTAAAATGTCAACTTACCTTCCTTCAGGCATGCCCCCCAGGAGCCAGAGACTTTCGAGCAGAGCAATGCTCCTACTATGACAGGCAGGTCTTCCAGGGCAAACGCCACACATGGTTGCCATATTATGGAGGTGAACACTTTCTCAGACATGACAATTTAGCAGTCCGTCAAAGTTATTCAATTGTTAAGAAATAAATTGTACTTTCTGGTCTTCTACTTTTAAGCCGCCAACCCATGTGAGCTGAACTGTGTTCCAAGAGGAGACACCTTCGTCTATCGACACAGGCCTTCGGTGGTGGACGGGACGCCCTGCTACGTCGGCCGTGGGGACATCTGTGTGGAGGGCGTCTGCAGGGTAAGAGCAGCGCCCATGGCACTATGTAAATGCATCCTGATTATGACTGTGGTCATGTGTGTTGTTCTGATGTGTTGAGGTGTTGGGTATCCTATAGGTGTTGGGCCTTGGAGAGATAGTGGGCATCAGTCTCAACTCCCCTGTCCCCGTCACACCGCTAGCCAGAGAGACCCGCTCGTATGCCTACGCCTACACCGTGTGGAGCAGGTGCTCTACCCCCTGCAACGGAGGCATGCAGACCCGCAATGTACACTGCATAGTGGCCCAGTCCGGAGTGCAGACGCCGCCCGATATTGTGGATGATACTTACTGCATAGCCCAGCAGATTCAGAGACCTACCAGCCGGCAGGCCTGTAACATGCATCAGTGTGCAGCTGCTGAATACAGTGTGTCCAGCTTTAGTGTGGTGGGTGGATGCCAAAGACAAGCATTTTATAGAAATAAATACAAACATATTAGAACATTATATAAAACATACACAAACATCTATATTTAAAAACAAATAGTGTATTTATGCAACACTTCAAAAAAAACGTTTACAAAGTGCTTTACATGTGCCCATCAATATAAGAGAAATAAGTAAAAAAATAAGCATACCCTAAAAGGTGAGGAATTGAAAAACCAAGCACATTACAATAAACAAGTTTTGTAAAATTAGACTACATGTGTAAACTACATAAATTTAAAAAAAAACATGTAACAGATAAAAGTTACTTTAAAATGTATTTTTTTAATAATGAAGGAGTAACCAAGTTAGGTAAATCACAAAGCTGCACAAGTATAACTAAACTGTTAAGATGTCTAATTTTTTTTGTGATAAAATTACATTTACATATCTTTTTCTGTTTTTACGTATGTAAGTATGCTTTAACTTGATTTTAATATTTCCCCACTCTGTGCCAACCAGTGCTCTGTGACTTGTGGTGAGGGCCAGCAGACCAGGGAGGTGTTCTGTGTGGGCCCTGGGGGCGTACGCATGGCAGACCACTCCTGCAGCGGGCTTACCCGCCCATCATCCATTCAGGCCTGCCGCAAGCCTGCCTGCCCCACCCGCATCGCATGGCATGTGACCAGCTTTGGACTGGTGAATGACTAGGGGAAAAATTTAAGGAATGGAAATTGAACGAAAGTATAGATCTAGAGTTAAAACGTAGGCAAGAGACAATTAGAAATTGTTGTGCCATTTGTTTTGTTGTTTGAATGTGCTGTGCTCCCTTCAGTGCACTAGGAGTTGTGGTGGAGGGGTGAGGGACAGGAGAGTAGCATGTTTGGACTTGAATCTGAACCCCCAACGAGAAGATAGCTGTGGGTCCCCTAGCAAACCTCACACAGTGGAGGCCTGCAACCCACAGGCTTGCCCTGGAACCCAGGGTGCGTTAAAAAAAGATCAGTCAATGTATGTGCATGTATTACTATTTGAAGTTGTATGACTTTCTATTGTTTTATTTCCAGTTGTTCCAAGTGTGCAGAACCCAATAGGACATGAAAGCAAAACAAGAGGATTTGTTCCCTTTGGAGAGCCTACTGGTATGCAACTTTGTGTTTGCAAATGCAGTTTGTTTATCTGTATGGTTTGTTTTCTCAAGTTTAGATTAGATTAGATTAGATTAGATTCAACTTTATTGTCATTGCACAGAGTACACATACTGAGACAACAAAATGCAGTTAGCATCTAATCAAAAGTGCAAATAAGCAGTAAAATGTATGTACATAAGTGATACATATGAATACAATAGATAGATATAAATACAATGCCATGAGGTTTAAACAGTATAAACAGTATAGACAGTGGATCGATATGAACAGTATAAACAGTATAGACAATGGATCGGTATATGTATATTATTAGCAAGGTGCAGCAGTGCATGGTTAAGTCATTGTTAAGTCATTGGAGTAGGTTAAGTAGGGGGGGGGGGGGGTGCGGTCCAGGTGGGGGTCCAGGGTGGGGCGGGGCTGTGTGGTTTTCACCACCCTTTCATCTCCCTCACCCACCACCCCTTAAATTGGAAGTGGAACATGCAAAGTTTGAAAAAGTGATTATCATTATAACTGTGTGTTTTCTTTATAGGTGAACAGTTCAAAATGGAAATAAACCATAGTATAGTAACAATCAGTTTTTTATGACATTGATGTCCAAAGTGACAAGGCAGAATTTATCATGAGGTCATTCTCAAGCAAAGCAGCACCTTTATGTATTCACTTAGATGTAAACAGTAACTGTCTAGACTATGGTGGGATTGCTTGCCCAACTGCTGTAATCCATTTTTAGATAAATATACACTAAAACAACAGGGTCTCATACTCAGACAATTATAACAACATACCATTTAAAATAAACTGCGTAGCCATCAAAAATATTTTTTACTAGAAAAAACAAACATTTCAGCTACAGTTTTTATATATATACATATATATATATATATATATATATACACTTACGTGTACCCTCCATCTTTAGGCTGCCTTAAAGTATATAAAGGTTTGCTGTGTGTTGACTGTTTACCTTTTATTAGCTCCGGGGCCAGACACCTCTTATGACCGTTTAACATCTGTGACTGGTGTTTACTGCGCCCAGTCATATTATGGTTGCTGCCCTGATGGTCGCACCTCTGCCAAAGGGCCCAGGAACCAGGGCTGTCCTCAGGATGACTGTGTACGGTCTAGGTAAAACCACTCCCGGGAAGTTTGAACAACAACCAATTTAATAATTTCCTTAAATCCTTATATTTTAGTGTCATCGCTTGAGTAGCTAACCTTCTCTGTTGACTAGATATGGTTGCTGTTTGGACGGAGTGACTTTTGCTCAAGGTTTTGGAAGGGCTGGATGTCCTGGGTACAGAGCACCTGAGGTAAGTGCAGCAATTGTGATTTGCTGTATTTATGTCTAGCCTCAAAGCGGTTTCTAATTCACTTTTCTTTCATCACACATTCTCTCATTCCTTCCCCTTACACTTATAGCAGGTCATCCCAGGCGGTTCTCTCTCTAGTGACATGTGCTCAATGGGACGTGATGCTGGTCCTTGTGATGCCTGGCAGGCACGGTTCTACTATGATTCAGGGACCGGCAGATGCACTGAGTTCTGGTATGGAGGATGCCAGGGTAATGCAAACAACTTTGTCACGAAGGATGCATGTCGGAGGAAGTGTGGAGGTACAACAAGAAATGCTTCAGCTGTCCCAAGGAGAGGGACAACACCCAGAAGAGGCATCAGGGCAAGGGCATGATATGATTGCTAATAATGAAAAACGCAGTCAACCAAGATACCCCAGTTTAGGATGTTGCATGTGCAGATGCCATTGTAAACGTATTGGTTATTCAAAGAAACTAATATTACAAGCAATACACCACAAAATTACAGAGATGACACGAGAAAAAAAGAAAACACCTTGATGAGTTTTTTAACAATTCACTTTGCCTGCTATTGATGTTCCCAGACCATAAATTATATTTGCATACAGTGTACAAATTATATGTGGTCATACACCTTTCCTGTGCCCACTTGCCTTATGTAAATTATAAATTGCATGTGTATGAAATGTGATATACAAATAAATCTTAATTGACAAACTGTTTAATGTGACCCTGCATATTCCTAATAATTTCACTGTATACTGCAAAAATAGGTAGTTTGTGTTTTTCTTCAAATAATAAATCATCACAGAAATCAATAATGAGGCATTGGGGTTTTTATCGAACACATCATGCTTTTATTTTGGAAATTCCACTGTCCCTTTTTGCACCGGAAAAGTATGCATCATCTCTTTAACCCTTAGAATTTCTCCACAACAGTTGCATACTAAAATCTATTGAGCTGTAAGACTACACAAGAAGAACGGTAACATTCAACAGACACACTTCTCAACAAATATGGTAAGTCTGCATAACTTAAACTTGGATATTTTAACGTGTCTATATATCTACATTATCTTGGTTTGCCAACACATAAATGCTATCAAACGTAGCTTTGTAGCTAACTGGCTAGGCTAACCGAAAATGTGCCAACTTCCAAGCTACGAATGATTTTATTCCATAACAATTCGGTGACCCAGTCAATGGTTGTTTTAAAACGATGGACTAGGTGCTTTATCAAGAGCTGTTTGCCAGCCAAGTTTGATTTGGGGGAAGTAGTTTTTTGCAGATGGCGCACGTCATTTATCCTCTCAACGTTTTTAATGTTTTCCTGGCTAGTGTGCTTGTTTTGTCAGATGTTAGTTACAAGGGGCAAAGAAGGTTAAGGGTAACGCTCTTAAAATGATCAACTTCAGCATTACGAAAATATCAAGTTATTTAAAAGTAGTTGTTTAGCTTGTTAGAATATAGGCTTAAACGTGTTTCGCTTTTACTTACAAACATTCCGTGTATTGCAGTCGCATACAATTCTGCTTGTCCAGCCAACCAAAAGACCAGAAGGTCGTACATATGCCGATTACGAATCTGTGAACGAGTGCATGGAAGGTGAGTCTTGTTTTATTATTAACCCCCCTCTGCTCCTCCTTTTTTAACTGTGTGTTGTTGAACTTTGCGTGTTGAACAACACTATTGATCTTTCTTGAATTATACAATTTAACAATGTCTGTATCTATTTAGGTGTATGTAAAATGTATGAGGAGCATCTAAAGAGAATGAACCCGAACAGTCCATCAATCACCTATGACATTAGCCAGCTGTTTGATTTTATAGATGATCTGGCAGACTTGAGCTGTCTTGTGTAAGTAGATCTTGCCACCCAAAACTAAATTTTTAGTACGCAATTTCCAGACCTTAATGCTTCTTTAAATGAAAACAATTTATATAAATTATCCTGTATTCTCTCTTCAGTTACAGGGCGGACACTCAGACATACCAGCCATACAACAAAGACTGGATCAAGGAGAAGATATACGTACTGTTGCGTCGGCAGGCCCAGCAGGCTGGAAAATGAATGCAGGATTTTGGGTTTGTCCCTGTCGCACAGATCTAAGATCAGTTCATTCTATTAGAATTAACATCAACTACTATATACTATACTATACTATGTGAAAAGCCCTCAGAAGCTGACTTTAGACCTGTACATTGTCACAAGTTATATTGTGGGAGGAAGTTATATACATGGCTGGGGCTACCGGTATGGCTGAGAAGTTAACAGCCCTTTCTGTTACAGTTCTATTTACTCTTAATTGAAAGGATTAATTCCTAACCTTACTAATTTATTGGTAGAGAAAAATCTGTTTGTCAAGGAAGAAGATGAAACACCAGTATACATGAAAAATTGTCTCACTTTTTGGAAGTTGTATTTTGTTTTCATTCAATTCTTAGCTTGTGTAGTTATAGGAGTGAGTTTTTTTATAACGGTACAGGGAAGTTGGTTTGGAACAGGCCTGTACTGATGGTTGATATGTTTGATTTTATAACTTGACAGAGGGCCATGAACTAATTCTGATTATTGATCTGACTGATCTCAATGATGTCGGTAGATATACCTTTCGCCTATACTACCACCATTAGTGTTTTAAATTGAAATTTTTAAATATTTTTTTTTTTTATTATTATTAAAAGTTTTTATGATGCCTTTGCCTGCCTTACACTTAAGTGTCCCACAACTTCGTTATGTGTTCTGGTTTGAAGGAATTAAAATAATGCTTTCTAATTTGACGTTGATGTTTTTATAAGCAGGCCTACATTTTCAAATAATCGAAATTGATCAACATACCAAACAGACCATGGGGACAGGAATAGTGGCCGTTGTGGTCATTAATTTGTGGGACATTAGTGTTCCCATTAATACACAACCATTTATAAGTTCTCGACTAAACTGTTTTGGAATTGTAATAGACGCTTGCTCGCAAACTCAAAACATGTTTGCATAATTTTTCAGAATAAGGTCAAATGCTCAATAGTAAATGATATTAACAATTTTACAAATGAGTTATAATATTTGCATCGTAAAGTTGGTTGTATGTGCAATTAAAACAATTTCGTGAACATTTGAACCCTTTCCTGCACTAAGTAGAACGGGATATAACATTCCCTATGTTATGTTGTTTTCTGATTCCACCAGTACGATTTACAAATAATTGTCTACGGAAAAGGAATGAAAAGGCCAACGAGAGACGATTAAATTAGCAGACCTGTGATGAAAGGTCGTCTATTTGAAATGAACTGTTGGTACCGTTTCATTAAATGTGGCGAGTTGCCCTGTTGTTGCTGTGCTGGAAACCCCGTACCGACTTTTTGAAGGGACCCAAGATGGCTGAATCCTTACAGTGGGGCTAGTTAGCAATTATCTACGGAGGACACTGGGAATGAATGGCAAATAGCACTGATCTCTGAATCATAACCCCGAGGCAGTGAAACAACCCCAGCTTGTTGAATAGCGAATTTATTGAAATGCACGGATATAACTAACGGGCGAGACGGGTCTGTACGGCCCCGAGCCAGAACATGGCGGAACACTTGGACAATATAGCAGCTAACGCTTACGTTAGCTAGGTAGCGTATGATTTGTAACTTACAATCTAATATTGAGGTCTAACGCTAGATTGTTTACAGTTATTAAACTCGATTGGGCATCGGTTTATAGGGTCTATCACCTTGGTGTAAAATTGTAAGTCAGTTTTGAATATGGCGATAGGAGACAGTCACGATAAAGGACTTATAAGCTAAGTTGCTAGGCTGCTAACATTAGCTAGCAAACGTTAGCGAATTAGCTAGCGTACAAGCTGTACCGATACGTGTCTGCATGTCAGACTCGCTGTATTTTACCTTAAAATATTTACAGGTTAATCATTTCTATTTTAATTTCTCAATTTTAAGTACTACGTTACCAACGTACCCTTGATATACAAGTTATCTTGCTAGCTAGCTTTATTCGTGAACAAAGTAGTCGTACAATATTTTCACCTGGGATAGAATGTTCAACTTGGGCTAACTGTCATAGAATAACTTTGACAGTAATTTGGCGCGTTGGTAGGCTGCGCGAGATTAGTTCAAGGAAGCTCAATACACCTAGTAATTGTTTATAGCTTGTTGATCCCACATAAAGTAAACAGTCATCCAATAAGCCATCTAATGTATGGGAGCATTTAGAATTATCTATCTATTCCCAGATTCCTTGTATTGCTAAACAACAACAGACATAGTTAGCTAACCGCTGGATCAGTCTTGTTCTTCTTTTTTTATCAGTTACTAGAAAAGTGAGTCTGGTGGACGATACCTTTACTAGAACGGGAGTGGTAAACTGGTTATCTAATACTAGCGAGTTGATTTGAAGCGTTAGCTGCGACGGTGAAGTAAACTAAGGTCAGAGGGTGAAAACCAGCCAGGATGACGGACACCCGTCGCCGAGTCAAAGTTTATACTCTCAATGAGGAGCGGCAGTGGGACGACCGTGGGACTGGACATGTCTCCTCTGGCTACGTGGAGAGGCTCAAAGGCATGTCCTTGCTGGTGCGAGCGGAAAGTGATGGTACGTCTAGGTCAATATAAATTGCGTCATAAATGGGAGCTGCTTAGATAAATTGTAAATAAAACCTTGCTTGCATCATCTGTGGCCTCTTGTCAGGACAAGCCCCGTTGCCCAGAAACGGCCAGACCTCCCATAACAATGGCTTCCCGACTGGCTGCAATACACAATTCCTAATTTAGCTGCAGCCCACCCATTGCTTTCAGCCTTAGCATACCTCAACTAAAATGTTAGTCCTTGTGCAAGCGCAATTTCAACACTGTCTCTTTTATGTTGCACCGGAGGTTCCCTACTGCTGGAGTCCAAAATCAATCCAAACACAGCCTACCAAAAACAACAGGTCAGTTCACCACTTGTTATAGTGGATTCTCAAGTTTAGTTTATCATTTATCAGAAATCCTAATGCCTTTGTTTGTGCACAGGACACGCTCATAGTTTGGTCGGAGGCAGAGAATTATGATCTAGCACTCAGCTTTCAAGAGAAGGCTGGATGTGATGAAATTTGGGAGAAAATATGCCAGGTAAATGCAGTACAACTTGTTGAAACATGTTTCAGACCAGGCCATCTATTTTTCACTCTAACAGGTGTTTACGTGTGGTTCTATGTCCGCAGGTACAAGGGAAGGACCCTTCGGTGGATATCACCCAGGAGCTGGTGGACGAGTCAGAAGAGGAGCGTTTCGATGACATGTCATCCCCGGGACTAGAGCTTCCGCCTTGCGAGCTAAACCGCCTGGATGACTTGGCGGAGCTGGTGGCGTCATCGCTCCCCTCGCCTCTGCGGCGCGAGAAGCTGGCACTGGCAGTGGAGAACGAGGGCTACATCCGCAAGTTGCTGGAACTGTTCCGCCTGTGCGAGGACCTGGAGAACCGCGATGGGCTGCACCACCTCTACGAGATTATCAAGGGCATCTTCCTGCTCAACCGCACTGCCCTTTTCGAGGTCATGTTCTCTGAGGAGTGCATCATGGACGTCATTGGCTGCCTAGAGTTTGA
>JAVQJS010128324.1:0-11397 GCA_036024795.1 Galaxias rostratus | reverse complement strand
CACTTATTCTCAAACCAAGCTAATTAAAATACTTAAGTAAAACTATATATAAATCCATTAAAAGTCAAAATATATGGGACCAAAAGACACAAAACAATCTGAATGTAAATTGACCTTTTGTAAGTCAAGATGCATGGAAAATTGTATCGTGTTATCCTGCAAAAGTATGGCATAATGCATATTTTAACACTGCACCCTATATATTTTTTAATGCCCTTTACATTTCCCAAATGGATTGTAGAAGCCTAGGCGCATGTATCTGGATGCATTCAAGCATTTGCATAAACACCCCTCTTAAGCAAGATTCTTCTTAGCTCTTCGTGGCCACAAAAAAATTACCTTACTAGCATAGTAGGGTTGAGCCCAAAAACCTGTGAGAATCTGAACAAAGTTTTTTTTTCTAATTGTTTACACACTATGAGTGATTCTTGAGACACAATCGTTGAAAAGATTAACACTTTCCAATATATTTAGCAAATGTGCCAAACTGAATGTTCTTTGCATTACGCTCAGTTTGAAATCTTACAACATTATTGATTTATTTAAAAATTGTATTTGGTATTTCAGCCATGTCATAGGTAGCCGCTGTTTCACCTTATGCCTTAAACTTTGAGAAAAAAAGACCATACATGCAAGCATGAAGATAATTTATCAAATAGGAAAGTTGGTGTGGTGTTCTAGTAGAATTTATGAGTTCAACAACAACAATGTGAAATGTTCTGGACATACTATAATTCTACACCATAAATCTTGCACCACTCAACATGCATGTCAGACCTCTCCAATTCCACAAAAGACACTTTTAGTTTAAGACCGGAAGCATGAAAATGGAATCCAGTCCATCTTTCAATCCCTCCGCTTATCTGTTTCTCCCATTTGTCAGAAAGCACTCTCACGCTCCACCTGAGTGTACGAGACAGGATGCTCCCACGAAGGAGGCGAGCCTTTCGTGTCAGGTTCTATTCCACCCCGCACAGCCTACGGTAGACTAGAAAGCAGCCACTTCAAAATGCAGTGAACATTAAAAGCCCTCATGGGTGGCAGACCTTGGTCCTGTGATAACCCCTTGCAGGTGCCCTGCAGTCTAGGTCACCATTCAGATGTCTGTGTGAAATGATAAGGTTGTACAATAGTTTAAGAACACAACAAAACACGATGTGCAGGTACCACCCTTTTATGTTCGGAGTTCAATAGAAAAGTCTTTGCATCTAATGAGTAGTTTAAGCCATGTTTTTGAATTGAACTTCATGACCTGTTGAATTTCTTTAATACGATCATGGAAAATGTAGAAGCCTGTTTGAAAATGATGCTGGTTTGTGTCATTGCAGTTTAGTGTGACCTACTTTATTTCTCCCCTATAGTCGTGAATTTTTTATATCTTGTCTTTGTATCAGATCAGGCTTTGTAACATTGTTCAGTGCTAACAATGCATTACATTTACATGAGTCATTGTCATCATGTTCGTTTACATTTTAGAAGTAAATTTAGGGCTGATTCTTTATAACCATACAAGAAAAGCTTGTATTGAAGTCTCAATGTTAGTGCATAAATACATGTTTGGAAAAATACAAATTATGACATAAATAAATCATGCACATAAATATTTAATTTGTATACCATTGGGATTGTTTTACTTCTTCAGGAACTATCACAGTAATGACTGGTCTTGAATATTGAGAGATTTAGGATTGAAAGAAGCTTTATGAAATTGTGGAAAGTGATCGAAACCAAGGGAGACCAAGCATTACCGACAGCACATCTGCTGGGTCTCATCCAAGAGCCAGAGCTTGAAAACAGCCTCCACCAAACTCATGCTGTGAAGTGAAGTAGAATGATGTGCATGTGCATATGTGTCAGTGTGTGTGTGTGTGTGTGAGAGAGAGAGAGAGAGAGAGAGAGAGAGAGAGAGAGAGAGAGAGAGCGAGAGCGAGAGACAGAGTGTTTGTGAGTGAGAGTGTGAGTGTGTTCCAACGTTCGTGTGGGGAGTAGTGAGAGAGAGAGGGCAGCTGGGGTGACGCAGTATAACTGCAGTGTCTGGTACCAGTCCTGTCAGTGATTGATACTTCTGTCAGGGCTGTTCAAAGTAATGACACAATACACACAGCTTTGTGTTTGTGTTACCAAGCAGCAGTGGCTGGTATTCCTTGGACCAGTGGTTTCCTGGACTGACTAAGTTTGAGCATGAGAAAAGGTTGTTTCCATTTCCCCCCCAAAAAAGCGTTTTTTGGTATCACAAAGAGAGCAATATTGGGTGTGACTCATCACTAATTTCTTTTTCAGAGAGTTCAGTTAAAGTGATAGAATGTTGTTTCTGGCACAAAAAAAGTATATGAATATATATTTATCATACTTTACACAAGACTGATCCTCTGCCAAATCAAATCTTCTATTTGTTTGTTCTACAGTAAAACCATTTCTATAATTCTAAACCAAAAAATTACACAGGGAGCTTCGTAATAACTCACAGTGAGGCACCAACGAAAGTTGAGTTCAGAAAGAAAGTCCGAGAAATACAGTGTTTGATCTTACACTGCCATCTAGTGAAAAACATATAAATAGCATTTTAGTCAATTATCATTTGTGTGAGATCAATAATGTGTTTATTTTTATGTCTGTTTCCACTGTTCATCCAAAGAATTGAAAGCTCATATATGGTAATGTGTTGTTCTTTATGTACATATAAGATTAAAAGGAAACTTTAAAAAGATTGAATAATTGTCTGACCTCCATTTTGGGCTCTTTGAACCAAACCAAAACCCAATAAATATGTAACACATTTTCAGGAATTAAAATCCAAAATAAAAACATAATTATGTGGAACAATATGTTATGGAAATATTATTTACCTTAAACCAATTTAAAGCAAACTATTTAAACTGACAGGCTTTTCTGCAAAAATATCCTTTAAAGCTTATACTTCTACCAAACTCCTCCCAGCTATAAAACAACCATGAGCAGTGTAAAAAAATTTGAACGTGAAAGGAACCTCCCATTTCTCGTTTCAGTTGTAATACTGGAAAGTTAGAGTAAACAAGGCCAAATGGACTGGTTTGAGGAGTCATTTTGCTTGTAATTGGGGCCTCCCTCTGACTGACTGTGGGCAATTCTGAGTCCATTAGCAGGCTGGTGAGTGCCAGGCAAGATGGCTGGTGCAGACAGGCCCATTCCATTTGGCAGGGTCAGTAGAGGAGAGGAACAGAGATTAGATATTAACCATTTTCTATTACTGCAAGGATGGACAGATTTTAGAGTGGGGTGGAGTACGGCTGTCCCATTTCATTACTGAGGGCCCCTCTGGACTCCGGCATGAGGTAATATGCATGAGGGAGAGAGGCTACAGTTGTAAAAAAAATGATAACTGAAGAGAAAAAGAAAATGGGGGGGGGGGGAGTATCCATTCAAAAACATAGTCAAAGTAGTAAAGACCGCAGCATTTTTTAAAAAGCATATCAGTGTGTGGTGGCTGCTTTGAACAATTTATTCAGATGGAGCATGTATGTATGTATGTATGTATCATTTTGCAAAAGGATTATTGGGTTTTAATTGGAGAGTTTGATTTTGACGTAGGCGTAAGACGTTTGGCTCCAAGTGTTGTATGTTATGAGTTTTGAAACAACGAGCTTTGAGAGAGAGATTTGAAAAATAAATTGTATGATATTTTTTTGGCCTTTCATTGTAATACTTGCCCAATAGCAGGCCCTAGAAGTCATTGTCTGGTAGTTGTCACTGCTTCAAAGTCAGTTGTTCTACGACCTGACATGTACTGAATATGAACCAACAGTCCCCCTTGAACTGTATAGTCTTTGTCATAGCTTAGGCTTCAGTGAGAGGAGCTACCAACAGCTATACTGCTGTTCCTATACTGGTTTACAATGAGAACAACCATTTTCAGGTCATGGAAGTCAAGTAAATGTCTTGCTTGTCAAAACATTAGTAAAGGTAAATGGCAAGGGAATTGACAATATCAATATAATTGTAAATACATATTGCTATTTATATCAATAAATATATTGAACTACCTTTTGTACCCATTTACAATTCATCTTTGTATACCTGTTCCTGCTTGAAATTCAAGGAAAGCTAAAGGCTTTACAAGTGAGTCATACTCCAATTTTCCGCCAGAGGGTGACACTGTTAACCACATTTGACAGACGCAACATCTCAAACGTCAAAAATAAACAAAAATAAACCTTTACCCTACAATATGCTTGTCTCATTGCCATGTCCTATGGCTATATGTATAAAATATGCTAAGGCATGTTATATATTTACGATAAACCAATTCATGCGCACACAAGAAAAAACTATAGACTACAATGTGCTTTTTACACTTGTTAAAAATGTGTCGGACGTTAACTTAGAGTTTGTTTAATCTCCATACAAAATTCGATAATACGGATTCAGCGAATTCTATCATACGGGATTTGTTTGGCACATGGCCCAACTGGGTGGAGCGAGGGAGGCTACTGCGCTGTTTTGCAACCTGGTCCCTCAACCAAGCAAGCACTAGTGTTTACGCAGCTGCCGCGAGGGACAGACCTCGTGTTTAGTGCTAGCCTACATCACCAATGTTTTAGGAGAAGTGCATTTGTGGACTCTTTTTGGTGGACCTTTGTTGTATATTTTGATGGGATTACGTTAATAATAACTGAAAGGCATTTTTACACACGCGTAATTTCTATGGTAACGATACCCTCTGGACAGCCGACGTGCTGGTAGGAGACAAGTGCGCAGTGCTTCCTTAAAGACAAGAGACGACTAACACCCTAAATACGGTGCTTCTGAACAAATATTTTCTTTGCCACATCAAAATTAACATTAATTTTTCCGACGAGTCAAAATATATATGGTCTCAGAATGGGATTTTAAATTGGCTCTGTGAGGAGAATGCTAATGAACGTCGCGCTGCGTCCTACCGACGCGCGCACTCTTCGTCGCAGCTGAGGGCGACAACGAAGGTAATCATTTAGTCCGAGCGCACAAAGGTTAGCCTATCTGAGAGACTTGAAACTACAAATAATATATTTTTCTATTCTTCCATGAAATAAGAGAAACAATAAAAATTATTTACACGCTTTGCTATCATATAGTGGTGTGATAAAAGGGACCGGACCTCCCCTTCACCTGCTGTAGAAAATGGGCAACAGTTTCTCAAATATATCTGCCTTCCAGTCTCTCCATATTGTGATGTTAGGACTGGATTCCGCTGGCAAAACGACTGTTCTCTATAGACTAAAATTCAACGAATTTGTCAACACTGTGCCAACTATTGGATTCAACACAGAGAAAATCAAATTGAGTAATGGCACCGCAAAGGGGATCAGTTTTCACTTCTGGGACGTAGGAGGCCAGGAAAAGCTGCGGCCCTTGTGGAAATCCTACAGCCGATGCACTGACGGAATAATCTATGTTGTGGATTCGGTGGATGTTGACAGACTTGAGGAGGCAAAGACTGAATTACATAAAGTCACCAAATTTGCAGAGAACCAAGGGACACCTTTGCTGGTAATAGCTAACAAGCAGGACTTGCCCAAATCGCTTCCAGTGGCGGATATTGAAAAGCAGCTTGCTTTACATGAGCTTACCCCGGCAACAACATACCATGTCCAGCCTGCATGTGCTATAATTGGAGAGGGACTACATGAGGGGATGGATAAACTCTATGAAATGATAGTTAAAAGGAGAAAATCCTTAAAACAAAAGAAAAAACGATAACCTACTCCTGTAAATGGGCAATGTACGCCTATCACACATAATTACTGTAACAAAATGCTATTCGGGTATGCCATTGTTGCCCTAAGAAGACGTTTACTTTGCAGTGATTTCTATTTTTCAGTTAATGTGGGTTATTGTCAAGGTAGCTGACGCTGTGAACCCTGTTGAATGATGATTTTGCACACAAGCAGATGTTTCTTTGTGTGCAGTCTATTTACCAAGGTTAACCAAATAGAACACTTGAAAATACTTCCATCTTAGGAACAACAGCATTGCGAAATAAATAACACGGGCTGGCCCGTTAATTGCTGCTTTACCATTGATTTTCAACCTAGCTGGACATTTTATTTGGAAAAAAGCTTACTGTAGTATGTAATGGACGTTTGAAAACGTATTTTCTATCAACAGGTCTTCTGTGAATGCTTATCTTGAAAATAAGTTTCAGTTTGCACGGGACTGAAGCCACAATAAAGTTGGTACATGTATGTTGTTAAGGATATAACTTAATGCAGATAACGAGAAGGTTTGGAGCATTGAAGTAGCCTTTACTATGCGTGGTGGACTGAGAATAACATAGCCTGTGACATGGCCCACTACTTTGCACTTTTCATTTCCTAACATAATAGTAGAGTACTACACTGTACAGGCGAGCAAATCCAGGCTGTTTATGTACTAGAAAGCCAAATTGAAGTATTTTTTGAAATATTAAAAGATTTAAAAGCAAAGTGGTTGAATTTGTTTTTTTGCCAGAATGAATTATTCTAAAATTTTGGAAATGGAAGTATCAATATAGGGCTTTGAGAAGGTACTCAGAGCTTTTGACCTGCTTGATTGAATCATCTTTCCTTTTGCTCTGTCTCAAGGAGGACTACACTTTATAAGGTTGCAACTCGGCACAATATGTAAGTTTATGGTTGTTTGTTTAAAAGACCTCACTGGATTTTAATGGTCCAATTCAACTGGTAAGTTTCAAGTACTTGTCAAAGTCACCAGAACAGAACATATATCGGTTGTAAATTGAATAATTTGTTAATGAACTATTATGGAAATATTTTTGTAGTTTGGCCATTTAATCTGATCTACGTATAAAACATAAATAGCTAAAATGACTATAACATGCATGGGATGCACAGAAATGCACTGGTTATACATGATCATGCATATATACTGTGTGAAAAATCAAACATAAATTATCTTCTTTTGCCCCGAAAAGATTTTTCAGTCGATAAGGACTGCTGCATTGGCAACAGCTATGGCAGCTGTAGCATGTTATTGTAGCAAGGTGCGATCATTTGTGTTTATGGGTCTGTCAGTGTATTTGTGTATCTGGGGCTTGAGTGTCCCTTGTGTTGTCACGATGACTGCACATCTTGGTGGTACACAGTGTTAGAGAGTGACTCAGAATACAGGAGTATTCCTAGGAAACACCCCACTAAGTCGTAATGGAACTACCACAGAACAGAGCCAGCACTGTCAGCCCATTTCTATGGTAACCTCACAAGGCAAAAGCAACTTAGTCTAATCTCCGGGATTTTGTGCCATTGGCTCTAGAGTTAGGTTGTCCTTGTCTGGTCTGGTGTATCCTTCCCAGAGACATTGTTTCGTAATTTTAACCTTGAAAAACACACAGACATTTTGCTCCATGTGCAACCATTGAGCCTATAGTTTCTTTTGCTGATTGTTCAGTTTTTTTAACTATTAGCAGTGTATTGCTTACAGGTTTTACCCCAGCATGTGGGTGAATGTTTCTTGGAGAAAATGTCATTTAAATAGATTTTACACACAGTTTATTGCATGTGGTGATAAGTGGGAGATTCGAAGGTGATGTCTAGGAATTCTGTATTGATTTGTCTCTTACCATTGAAACCTTGTAACAATTAAGCACCCAGTTCCGCTATTTGCTTCACTCCCCTCATGTTTTGTGTTAAAGATATATAAAGATCATTTTTGTGTTGAGAAATAAGGATTAAAGCAGCTGTAGGTAGTTTCTTATAAGAGGTACTTTTGGTGACCTCTATAGTTTATTGCTTACTGTGATTTTCCCCCGAAATGTCAACATTGTTAAATGCCCCCCATATACATTACAATGTGCAGACTCAATTAAAGTATTAACTACGTTGATTCAAAAAGTTACCTGTAGTGGCTTTAAATACTCCCTTATGTTACAAGTCTACACTTATTTTTATGATAATGTCAGAAAACCCTTGACCCTGCTTAAATTACGTCAAATGAACACAGCTTGATGTGGTGAGTTATTCAATGTCAAGACATACACAGTTGCCCCACTGGTTAGGCAGATGGCTCATCATTTTCTAAGCCCTTCTCCCCAACCGAGTACTAATGAAATGCTAAATGTATCCGTTTGTAATTATTTACTTAGCTTGATTCTTCTTTGCTCTAATAATTATTCTCTAGACATTTGACATTATAAAAAAATGCACACAACTACACACGATGGCACAATTATATGTCAAAAGCTTGCTGTTGCCAGGGATACGGTCCAAAATACAGATGGGAACAAAAAACAGCTGTTAATAATGGAATGATTATTTTAGTAGCTATAGATAACAGGGGGTGCACCTTCATCTCCTATGTCAGTGAATACTTGGCCTAAGGCTTCTATTTGTGGGACATATGCATTTTAAAAGACAATGTACATACAACATGGCAATGTATCTGACTCAACTGGAATACAGATGTGCTTAGGTAGTTTGTTAAGGGATGGTTATATGCAGCATATATTCACGTCATATGTTGCAATCAAACTGCAACACTCACACTCATGTAAGGCTTAGTATGAGGGAAACATTGGTTTGACCCGTACCTCTTTGATCAAATATATACATATGTGAATAGAGCACTGGTCACATCAACCCACCATCAATCACAATTTAAGAAAAAGAGAGTGTTGTAAAGGGCTGTTGTTTATTAAAGAAGTGAGTTACTAAATATCGTATGATAAACTTTACATTTTACAGCCAATACTGTTGGATAGGAACATTTTGGCAAACAAAAATATTTAAGATGGGAGTTATAATTTTGCACATGGAAGACAGGTCTATGGGTCAAAAAATACACAGAAGATCAACTGACCTACAATGTTTTGTCACACTATATGACAAAATCCAATGCATTATCCATAGGAAAATTTTTCCTCCTGAAGACTGAAAGATTCCTCCCAGGACACTCTGTTCTAGGGCATACTATTTTGTTTCAGTGTGCATCTCTGAACCCTCCTCTCCCACCTACTCTTTGTTTTCCTTGTCCCCTCCTTCTTTTTCTCCCTTTGTTGTTTTCCTTCAGTACCCTAATTATCTACTCAAAGCAGCTCTGGAGTTGTTGTGTCAGGCAAGGCAAACTGCTTATTTTGAATCTTTACAGAATTGTACTGTTTGACCAAATGATCGTGTTTCATATAGCACACAGATATTGTTCCTGTTGGTGTTTTTATTTACACTAAAATGGTTTATGAAACTTTTGTTAACATAAACAAGATTTGTAATATGTACATCCATCTTCTTTTCCATATTTATTTTATTTTATATATTTCTTTATTTTTATTTCAGTGTTAGGTAAGCACACATAAAGCCATGGCCTCTGGTATGCGCTGATGTGTTTGTGACTAAACTAACATGATGTTTCATGTGATGGCTCGCTTTCTATGCTTCAGGGAATTGTTTTTCCAGAGGGTTCTCAGCAATGTATTGTTTGGTTGGTCTGGTCTACACTCAAATATAGGTCATGCTCTGAATCCACGTGTTTTTATGTGTGTGTGTATTTGCTTACAACACGTCTGCATATTTGCGTCTGTCTGTTTTCAATGTGCTTATTCTCACAGGTCGGAATATTTGAGATAAGGACTAATGACACTACCTTGAATGGTGCTGGCTTTGAGATGTTCTACCACACTGTCATTACATAGTGAGGATAATATACATATCGAACAATAGTAACATCCAGAAAATATGTCAACACAATCTATCTAGGATAACCCCCTGGTACCACGTATCAGTTCCAGTGTTGTTAATTCAACAGAGGTAGTGGGGGAGGGTGTTTTTTCCTGATGGAGGGAGTGAGGGAGGGAGGGAGGGAGGGGGATGACAGTAAGGGGGGGAAACGACGTGTGGGGGAGGGGAGCTTCAGTCACTAGAAAGAGAAATGAACAGAAGTTATATGGGCTTCTCTTGGCACAAAACAACTTGTTAATCAATCAATCCATTCCCACCCATGTCTTTGTGGACACACAGATGGACCGACAGGAAAGTTGCGGGAAGACCTTTCAGTCCCACATTGAATTACTAGTGTTTGACAAATAATATCTGGTTGACATCGTTGTACAGTCCTTTTGGGAATGAAAGGCACAATTCCCATGAAAAACTGTATACTTTGACACGGTTAATTGTTATGTATTTATTCTAGACGTACACACAAAACAAAGGTGTTGGGAACATTCAGACGTCACTGCCCAGATATTCTCACTGAGCCTACATGGCACATTTTTGGCTTTCTAGTCAATACCTGATGGATAGTAGGGTTTGCATTGTTAGCAATGATTAACAAAATGTTCTACATGGTGAACTATTCGTTTAATCTAAATAATGAATTGTATTCATTAGAAAAGGGCACCTAGTAAAAACACTCGCTAGCTAGCTTCTGCAAATGGGTAAAGAGGACTGAAAAAGGGGTCCAGTCACCTGTCCGACTGTTTAAACAAACATTATCTGTCAAGGTCCAGAAAGCGCAGTCTACCCGGCAGTTCATTTGTCCGTGACCTTTTCAGGGCGGGTTGATATCGGAGTCTGACTGGCTGAACGACCCGGCAGGTAGGCTGGCAGGACTCTTGGCTCCCAGCATGACACACTGCTCAGATTTGGCCCAGGGCATTTAGCCTGGTGAGTTGCAGTTTTGTTGGAGGAGGAAAAAGTCCTCACAGTCTTTACTGGAAGTGGTGGGTAAACTCTGGAGAAACTCTTTTTTTCCCCCACCAAGTCTACTTATACACAGGAACACACACATACACACACACACACACACACACACACACACACACACACACACACACATACACACACACACACACACACACACAAACAACCAAACAAAGACAGACATACCCAGAAACGCACATACAGACACAAACAGACACACACATAAACAAACCTATGCATTAACGCGCGCAAACACACACACACACATATCAAGGTTGCGTGCTGATTGCTTTCAGGCTGATTGGGTTCAGGTAGGGTTTCCTTAATAAACATTAATTAGACAAGTTCATATGATTATATTCAATCAACAGTGCAATCAGCCGTAAACAGACATTACAAACAAACACACACACTGCCACACACACTGACACACACACTGACACACACTCACATACACACACACATTCTCTTCCTCTCTCACACACAACACACACGCCTGCATTCTGAAACATGCATCACACACAAAACTCACGTGCACTTGCACTCTAATTCTTACTCACCACACACACACACACACACACACACACACCCCCCCCACACACACACACACACACACACACACACGTATACACACACACACACACACACATGTTCTCTCTCTCTCTCTCACACACACCCACAAAGACACACACACACACTCTCTCTCTCTCAATCATGCCCTCTCTCTCTCTTAAACGCCACACACACCAAAACA
>JAVQJS010128319.1:0-18866 GCA_036024795.1 Galaxias rostratus | reverse complement strand
TCCACCAATCCTACACACTGTACAACCGCACACATCGTCCTATGTTAACAAAATAGTCAAACAATATCTAATCTATAAAAAGAATGAGTTTCCTGAATACGGAATCGATTCATTGAACTTAATTCAACATGTTCTGTGACGGACTTGTCCCACTCGCCTGGCAGAGAACAGATGAACTCGTAAACCTCCCCCACGTTCCACCTCGTGGGATCGCCTGGCAGAAAGCCGTGCCCTCTAATTCCTGGGGCCGAGCTAGCTGCCGACAGGGGTGAGGGGGGGCCGTCGTAGCTGGACATGTCGGAACACTGGCTGGACTCTCCGCCCTGAGCCGGGTGGGCAGAGCGGCCTGACGACACGGAGCCGCCAGAGGGCTGCTTCAGAAACGCCTGTAGAACGAGGCACAACTCATTTGTTAGATCAGCACTTTCAACTTAAAACATGCTTCAAAAAAGAATTCAAGAAAGTCAGCAGTGTGATTTTTTTAATTCGAGCAAAAACCACATGCAATTATATTTTACTAAATCAAATCATATAATCAGACTTGAATAGCTAGACGTTTCTAGACGTACCTTCTTTTTGACGTCTAAATTTGAGTTGTGGTGGTTTCCATTAGCAGCTCGCTGTTTCTTCAGATTCTCCAAAGTGGTTTTACGGTTTGGAAACAGACCCACTCTCTTTGTACACCCCACATTGTAGCTAGAAATTAGGAATACAAAGCAAATAAAATATAAAACAGAGTTTTAGGCCATACGCAAACATGTTCTATGAAAAACACAAACTACTAAACTGTGTGGTCAACAGTTCCAAACAGCTTGCTTTTCCAACCGGCGTGGTAGCGTTTTAACATACCGTTTGGCACACACATTGGAACAGAACCTCTTCGATCCCTTGAAGATGTAGGCGAAGTCTACTCTGCCACAAAGCTCACAAGTCAGCACGGGCTCATCCTGCTGCTGCTGCTTCTGCTCTGCACGGGGACAACACAAATATGTCAACAAGTTCACTCTGCCACAGAGAGTGTCAACAACATTATTTGTCATCATGAAAGTCTTGTGTGTGAAAGTGTGTGTTTAACAGTAAAATATAAATCGGCTGCACAATATTCAGATGTTGACAACATGACGATAAAACGGCAAAGGACTGATAAACATAATACATTCATTTTAATAATTTAACACAATATTTTTTGGTACATTGTTTGATGCAGAAAGAAGCTTGGAGTGAGTAGGAAATTGCACTTTATTCTTGTAACTATTCTTTCATAATATTTGTGTTTGTGCTTTGTGGGTTTTAAGATGTTTACATTTCTTCAAAATGCAATTTGGTTGTACTGAACAGTCTACTAAAAGCAACATGAAGGCTGTTCATTTTAAATAAACACCTGTTTATTTATCACTAGCCATATAGGTATCGCAATATTCACAACCTCATCACATTTTGCATATCTTCCTCATATCGTCAAGTTCTAAAATATGATGTAGATTTTTTTTATTAATAAAATAAAGGTTGAATTAAAACATTTACTTAAGATAGATATTAGATTGGTTAGATTTTCTACTCCCAAACAAATGCTTCAAAGTTATTGGCAACAGAATAGCACGTGTAGTGAGTGCAACAGAACTCCCTCCAAGTAGACAAAGAGAGCATGTGAACTGTGAACTGTGCGCTGGTCACAGTTTAATTTTGAATGCAAATTATAACTTAAGCCGGCGGCCACCAATAACGACACGTACAGTACATCTGGAAAGTACTCACAGCTAATCACTTTTTCCAGATTTTGTGATGGCCTTATTGTAAAATTTATTAAAAAACATTTTTTCTCAAAATTCTATACACAATACGCCAAAGGGACAACGTGAAAAACGTCTTCTTCTTTTTTTTAATAAGAATTTTGCAAAATGTTTACAAATTTATAAAAAATTGGTAATTAAGAAATCACATGTACTAAGGTATTCACAGCCTTTGCACAATTAGTAGATGCACTATGGGCAGAAATTATAGCCCCATTTCTTTTTGAAAACGATGCCACAAGCTTGACATACAAATCTTTGGACAGTTTTTTCCATTCCTCTTTGCAGCACCTCTCAACCTCCATCAGGCTGGATGGGAAGCGTCGGTGCACATGCATTTATAGATCTCTCCAGAGATAGTCAATCGGATTCAAGTCTGGGCTTTGGCTCAACCCCTCAAAGACATTCACAGAGTTGTCCTATAGCTACTCCTTTGATATCTTGGCCTTGTGAGTAGCGCTGGTGTCCTGCTGAAAGACAAACCGTCGCCCAAGTCTGAAGTCAAGAGTGCTCTGGAGCAGGTTTTCATCCAGGATGTCTCTGTAAATTTCTGCATTCATCTTTCCCTCTATCCTGGCTAGTGTCCAAGTTCCTGCCACTGAAAAACATCCCCACAGCATGATGCTGCCATCATGCTTTACTATAGGGATGGTATTTAGCCTAGAGATGAACAGTGTTTGGTTTTCTCCAAACATGACGCCTGGCATTCACGCCAGAGTTCAATCTCGTTCTCATCAGACCGGAGAATTTTGTTTCTTGTGGTCGAAGAGTAATTCAGGTACATTTTGGTAAACTCCTGACAGACCATGTGCCTTTTACAAAGAAGTGGATTCTGTCTGGCCACTACACCACACAAGCCTGATTGGTAGATTGCTGCAGAGATTGTTGTCCTTCTGGAAGGATCTCCTCTCTCCATAGAGGAACACTGGAGCTCTGACAGAGTGACCATCGGGTTCTTCGTCATTCGTCTCCATTAGTAAAGCGCTTTCACCCCGCTCAGTTTAGACGGCTTTTCTGTACAATTCCCCACATTTCTGCCACAAGACAATCCTGTCTCGGAGGGCTACAGAAAATTCCTTTGACCTCATGCTCTGTTTGTGCTCTGACATGCACTGTCAACTGTGATACCTTAAATAGAGAACGTCTGTGCCTTTCCTGATCATGTCCAATCAACTGAATTTACCACAGACAGACTCCATTTACGCTGTAGAAACATCTCTAGGGTCAACGGTGGAAACAGGAAGCACCTGAGCTTAATTTTGAGCGTCTTGGCAAAGGCAGTGAATACTTAATGTACATGTGATTTCTTAGTTATAAATTATTTCGAAATTTGAAAAAATCTCAAAAAAATGTTTTGCACATCGCCATTATGGTGTATTGTGTGTAGAATGTTGAGGAAAAACTTAATTATTGGAATAAGGCTGTAACATAAGGGAAAAAGTGAAGCGCTGTGAATACTTTCCGGATGCACTTTATGCAAAGTTTGTTTGAGCATTCTGGTACGTTCAAATAGACCATCCAATCACTGCACTTGGAACGGGATTTGAGAAAATAAGTGGCTGGCAAATTCATAGCACTGCGTTTGTGTGCAATACATATCTTTGTACAGACCACACAGGTATGTGACTCTTAGGTAGAAGGGGTGTGTCTTGGTACAGACCCCACTGATAACCCTCAGGTCGAGGTGGTGCTCACCGTCCTTTGAGAGGTCGTCCATCTCTGAGTCTGAGGTGTTGGAGAGAGGACTGGGACTCTGCTTCTCAGAGTGGCTGTGCTGGTATTTCTTTAGGCTGTCAATAAGGAAGGACGGTCGCTCTACCTGCGATGACAGGCAGGGCACGAAGACAACTGCTCAAACATGGGACAGGGGAGTACTAGGTGGATGGAGCTAGACAAACACCAATTCCAATAAGATTGTCGTTTTTAAACAAAAATAACAAGCCTTGGTAGGCCTTCAATATGGGCAACAAGGAACTCAGAATGCATTCATTTAAAAAATATGTTGCTCAAAATCTATTTTTGACAAAACTATAAATGAAGATATTTCCTTCTGCCAGTTATGGGTTTTCACAGCAGACTGTGCATGCATGTTCGAATTCTACTTTGGAATGCCACTGACTATTTATTTTACAAAACTGGTGGCTTCTGTTCATTCAATACGCATCTTTTTAACAAAGCGAGTTTAAAAACTAGTAATAGTAGGTTTTGGCAACCCTGTGTTGGCTTGACATGAATAAATAAATAAATAAATAAAATAAAATAAAACTTGCTTTTTTTGGGAATTTAGAGAAAAAAATTGTGTGCTGTTGTGTCAGCGGATTCCAGAACGTGACTTGTTGGTGACATGTTTTATTCCAAACAGACAGGTGTACCTCACCAGGCAGGTGCAGAGGGCCAGGGGTGCAAATTAATAAAAGGGCACACCAGTGATTTTCGTAACTAATTAAATAAATATGTGCCGTGAATTATTACTTTTGTGACTTGAGTTAAAGGGATATTAAAATGCATGTATTTAAAACCAACCTGTAATTGAGGCAATGATAATCCTGTAGAATGAAAGGTTATTAAGTGAGCGGCCTACAATCAAAATTATACAGATGCTGTTTAAGTTCATTAGCAAGTATGCCTACCAGACGATCCCAGTCAAAATGCATGCTCTTAATGTTCAATTATATTAGAGAAAATGTATTTTCTTTAATAGAACAGAGAGAACAATTGTTGGCCAGCAAACGAATAACATTATCTGTGAAAAATCTAATTCATAGGGGACATTTCTGGATGGATGGGCAAAGGGCAGGTGCTCAAACTCCCTTTAAAGTCTACCTGTGCAAGTGCCTGTCACTAGTACTTACGGGGAATGGATCAGCTCCTTCTTGGATGACGAACCCTTCGATGAGGTGGGTGAGAATCTGGGGTTTGACTATTGCCTGGGGCAGTTTCCTCTCGCCATCCTGCGGCGTGCTGCCGGTCACCGTCGGCGCATTGTTCCCATTCCCCGAGGTCATGACTGGAACGGAGCCAGCAGCTGCAGGGTTAGTATTCAGCCCGTGGCTAGCTGCCCTCTCACCTGCCAAATCATAGCACACCACCATGGCTAACCAAAAAATAAATATCTGATTGTTGCCTATTGCTTGAAATCGTTGATATTAAAAAGTCACATTATTTTTTGAAGTTGAAGTTCACTATCATCAGTATCCGTTGATTTGATTTGTTTAGGATAGTTTAATTACATTCGACTGTTTTGAAACAGTAAACATATAAAAAATGACCTATACAGACTGTCATTAACCTATTGGCGTTTTCAAAATAAATATATAATTTAATATAACCCTTTTCCGTTGATACAAGAAAAACATTCGACTGAAAATTCGAAAAATAGCCACAATAGTTTAAAGAAATCCGGCAATTAAAAGGAAACGACAGTAACAAAGTTAGGTAATTTCAATGCCAACCATCACACTAAAATCAAGTCCATGCTCTTTAAATCGCAACCAAAAGCATGTTCTGAATCTATTTAATTGATTGCACGCATGCACAAATCTGACACACAACCAAATTACTCACTTATGAAATAAAAAAACTTTACGGTGTTGTAAATAAACATAAAGACGCTGTATTTGAGGCGCCCTGACAAAGGTCGCTGGGGACAGAAAAGCACACCCCTTTGTTCGAACGCTCTAAACGAGGCTCTCGCCGTTTCTTTTCCATCCCTCCGCCAGGGATGAAAAAGTAAACAGACCATGCGTTCGAAGCTCTCGAAACATTTTTATAGAAATTCAGAACGCAGCTATTGCATAAGAGCAGGCAACCCTCGTAAAACAAGTTACATTCAAACTTTTCTTACGTTTTCACCAATTTCTTCAATAGTGGCTTATCCCGCAGCATGTGTATCATACATAATCGCCTTTGTATGCTGGAAGTGAATGGGAAACAAGGCACCCCACCATTGGCCCGCGAAAATAGGAATGTAAACCAATGGCGGCGGTTATCTAAAACAATTTTCCCGTGCGATTGGCTGGATATGTAGACATACTTTTTTTTCAGAAAAAGGGGAACGCGTCACATGTAAAAAAAAAGAAAGAAAGAAAGAAGAAAATAAATGTTTTAAGAAAATATTGCCCAAAACAATGAATACGAGGACCTGGTAGCCTACTAGTTTTACACAGACCACCTAAACGGTCAGCTTTGGGATTAAAGTGTCACATCAGAAAGATAATCTACCACAAAACCTCTTTGTCATTGCGATAACATACCCTAGATCAGATTTTTAAGAAATACGTTTTATTGTTTTAAAGTGTGACCAGCACACTATTTAATTTGGCTCACATCAACACAATTTTTTTTCAAAAAGTTACTACTTACTAAATTTTATTAGATATTTGTCAGGACATTTTGAAAGCACGTACTCATCCCTGTCGTTAAAAAAAATACTAGCTCTGTGTGGTGGAGGGGGTAGGTTGAAATCAGAGGGGTGGAGGAGGGACACGGGCTGCAGGGGCTGCTGGTGCTGTTGGTGCTTCTTTACCTGCTACAGCTGACGAGTCAGGACTTGGGCGTGTCCTAAAACACCAAGTGCAAAATTTAACTAAAGCTGTGTTCCAATTGCCGTTCAATGTGCCCTCGTTAACTTCCCCTTGGCACTTGTCCTGGGGAATCTCCGTTGCCATTTGAAGTGTTACTCCAGAAATCTGCTAGTCCGAAGTGAATTTGGTGAGATTGACCCTCGGTGGATTGACGAAGGTAATGAAAAACGATGGCCACTCCAGAGGTGTATATCACCCACAAATAATTGTTGTTGTGCGTTTGGTGCAAGATAATCCATCAGTGGTTAGGTGGCAGTAATGCACATAAACTGCAGTTGCTCACCATCGAAGGAGAATATTAATGAATAGAGGATTTCATAAAAAATATCACAAAAAGACGAAAACTTTAATTTAAATTTATTAAAGCCTAACACAGTTAATTGAACAAGTCTAATTCAAACAAGTATGCAGATATTTCCAATGTTTTGTAAGAAGCACTGTAACACCAAGCCTACAACTGGCATTTGATCGATGACAGTTTGCACAGAAAGTGTTCAAAGGCAGGTTAATTCAATTTAAATCCGCTGCCGCTGCGCGACGTATGCTGCCAGTCAAACGAAGGGCTTAAGGTAAGTTGATTAGGGGACGTGTAACTGCAATTGGAACGCATCTTAGAGGTAACCTTGTCAATCATGTTCTCTGTCATAGTTTTCAAGGAAGTCCGAACTCAGCCATTGTCCTGTTATCGTTAGCCGTACACGCATCATCACCTGACACACTCGTATAGCATTTCGGTAGAGATATGTAGCATACAAATGGATTTATTTGTGAAGAGTCTGTGTTTAAAACGTTAGAATAAATTAAATGTTTTAGCTTTCATGACATGATTGTAGATAAAGTGTGTTTTCACATGTGCAAATAATACACCTAATGAGGAGGCGTTAGAGTAAGATCATTTACTGTTATTTCTTGTCAAAGCTTAATTGTTTTTTTTTCGCTTACACTGCCGACGAGACATACGGTACTTTGTTGACGTGAAAACAAAATTCGGAAAGCAAGTATAGTAAATAGTTAGATCTACTTAATTCAATTTGACAGAGTCCCATACTTTTTCTTGAACGTAGGAAAACTGACGCTGTCCGAATATTTCCCGTTGTAAAAATTTTTGTGCAGGGACATTTATCTACACTCTTCTTAATACAATAAGCACTTTCTTCTTTACATTCGAGGGTGAGAAGGATTGTATGTATAAAAAAATCAGCACGAAGACAAGCGTTTATGTTACAGTGATTATAAATACCTAAAAATCGGTGCAAAGCTTGATCACTTTATTTACCCTTTATTTGATGGATGATTCCATTGAGACTGCAGTGAATAAACTGAAAACTAAAGAGAAGAAGCCTGAGGAAATGCCTAAAGACCAAGAGAAGGAAATCGCTGAACTGAAGCAGAGATGTATAGAGAAAAAGAAAAACTCAAACATTGAAGACAGCCTCCAACTCCTGAAATGTTCACCACCTCTCTGCAGCTCTCCACCAGGTCTAGATATGAGCTTACAATTGGCCTTCTTGGTGGTGGACCTGGAGGCAAAGGTGTGTTACCTGTGAAAGAATCAATAAGCCAGATACATATGAGGATATGCAGGAAACATATCTTAAAATGGATTGAGATATGCATAAATCCCTGTGTATTTAATTATTGACCCTAAAACCACACATCCTGCTTTAGCCAAGTTTTCGGATGGGAAAAAGTAGGGTAACAGGTAGATGTACTTCTGTAACGGTGTAAGAATGTAAAACGATTGGATAAGTACTGCTGTGTTCTTATAAAGGAGTGTATCGGTTGGGAAGTTTTATTACAAGGTGCAGGTTGAGAAGATGGGCAGTTAGACGTCAGGAGAGATCATTCACTCCATCCAAAGGAAGGAACTTAAACTTAAAACTTTTAGGAACCCTAAAAATGGCCTCTGGAAAATGGCTAATAAACGGTGTTTAGAAAGCACAAGCTGATACTCGCAGTGATCTCTCTTTGAGTTACACACCCCTGAGAATTGAAGTGTTGGTGGAGTATCTTTTAACAATGTCAGAGATTTATTGGACATTTTCACTTTTACAGACTAACAAATAAACTGTGTTCATACTTGTTGTATCATACATAGTCCTTAAAGGATTTTCAAATATCTATAGAATTTCAATGTTCTCTTATGTGATATGTTTTCATTTATTTACGGTTGCTTGTTTTGTATTGTTTTACTTATTTATTATAGGTTTAGGACTCTAAAGAGTGCATTTCACTTCATGGTACCAGTACAATGACAATAAAGATTCATTCATTCATTCATCATGCATACAATATATTGACTGTAAATCAGATAAAAACATTAACAATAGCACAAAGGTTTTTCATAGTAAACCCCCACTTTGAAAGAATAGTGGTCAAGAAACGGTTGAAACAATGTAAACCTTTCTATGTTGGGGTTTGGTCTTAAAATATTTTCTAATTGTATACATAAGAAAGCCCCCAGCGTTGATGGGAGGGTCAAGGTTTACCACAGCTCCATGGGCCATGGCGGGTCCCTCCTGGGTCAGACACTGGCAAAACTCGGGCACAGAGTCACGTCCTGCTGGTTTCACTTCAGGCAGGGCGAAATTATCTACCTCGTGGTTGTGTTTGGGAGACTAGAGCTGGAGCCGGGTACGATGTATGGGGATATGGAGACAATATAGTAGCATATGCACATTATAGAGACACAGGATAATCTAAAAGATTTTCCACAAGGTTCTGGGAAGGTTATATTTAGGCAGATTAATGTATGTGACATGCGACTAAGAGAATGTAACTTGTACATTTGCTGACCGTAGATTTGTGGAGGATATGAGTGTAACCTGTACATTAGTGTTCACAGTACCTGCCTACACACACTGGACTCCCATTGCCACTAATTAGTCTCCAATCTCTCACACACTCACTGCTAGATGTTTCTTTGCTGTTTTCCATGCACATTCAAAGTTTGGATTGCTAGTGGCCGACTCAGCCTGTATTAGATTCTCCTTCATCGCCTGCTCCCCGGTAAACGACCTAACCTTCTGAACTTGACCTTGAGACTTTGTCCTGTGTTTTGTGGTCTCTGTCTGTGGGTCTTGGTCTTTGTACCCCTGTATCATTGCCTGTGGTAGGGAGTAAGTGGTTGTGAGTCGTGTATTTTGTGTGTTGTACTTGGGTCTATCTCTGTTTCAGTTTCAACTACAGTGATGAGATGTTCTAGTATGCTGTTAACGAGACGTTCGGAAATAAGCCACATGCAAGATTACAATTGTGTTATCTGTGACTGTTAAATACAACAGTCAGAGCTAAAATCAACTGACAAATGTCTTTCCTTTTACTCGGCTCAAACAAAATATTTAATGTAAAATTTACATAGACCAATCTCAGTAGGGGATTTTGATCCCTGAGGATATAGACAAAAATGGATTCTAACAAAATGCATTTGAAAGTAATTAACTAACAGGTAAGTAAGTTTGTTCGTCATTAACCAAGTAGACTAACTAACTAATTGTATAGTTTGATTACAACCTAGAATTATTAGATACGGTTCTGGGTGCTTCACTCTTGCCCATCGGTAAGGCAGCAGATGTGGGGATTTATTCAATTATCCTATCAAATATGTTAACTGACTCGTTTGTCCCCGCCCCCCCCTCTCAGAGCTCCATCCAACCACAGGATCTGTTTTGCTTTTGGAGGGAAGTCTCTCTAGCTTTCAGCAGTGTCTGTCTCAGTGTCTTTTTTATAGCTGACAGCAGTCTATTTCTATAGCTATCAGCAGTGTCTGTCTCCTCCTGCTCGTTACATCCTTCGAGGTATTCAGCCTGTGAGGACTATGGCCTCTAAGGACGGCCTCAAACCCCTCCCAGTCTCCACTGCACACCCCAACGAGGCCACCTTTCTGGTACCAGGGCCTGTGAATGCACAGGTAAGCACCCAATGCTGGCTCTTCTCAACACTACCTATTGATAACGCCAACACAGCATCAGGATGTGAGATGTCATGCTCTCATGTCAATAGAGTTCTCTTTTAGTGTAGAGGATTCTGGAAGAAGTAATTTAGTTGTGAGAAAATCTATTTAATCTAAATTATGTAGAACATGTATTATAGCATTTATTGAGATAGTAAAAACTGTTTATTAGTTCATGCGGCTCATAAAAGAATTCACTTTAGGGTAAAAGATAGATGCAGCGAGCAACTTCTAAACCATAATCTGATTACTATCTGCACATGCACACATCTGATGACGGAAACTAAGCTTGTGAGTGTATCTTAATTCAGTTATCTTGTCAGTTATTACCTCAGGATGGATGATCAGTGAGTGTGTGTGTCCCGTTTGCAATTAGACCTTTGTCTAATAAGATATACTTACTGTATTCTGATACACTCTAGTTCGAATTTTACTTTAGAAATGGTAGGAATTGGTCCATTCAGTCACACTTTAATTTCACATTTGGAAATATGTATCCTGGCAGCAA
Source organism: Galaxias rostratus (assembly GCA_036024795.1). Taxonomy (NCBI): domain Eukaryota; kingdom Metazoa; phylum Chordata; class Actinopteri; order Galaxiiformes; family Galaxiidae; genus Galaxias; species Galaxias rostratus. Next base: position 8,033 of record JAVQJS010128319.1, on the reverse strand, counting down.
AATTAATTGATGGCTGCTGGAATGGATACACCCCACTTGTGTGGAAACAGGCACAGTAGATACAAATGCTTTTTATTAGAACTGTTAAATCCACAACTTGTGACAGTATCATTCCGACATGAATACTAAAGGGGATTTTCAAGCTGCTAGTATTCCTTCTCATCTGAGGTCAGCACCAGAGGGAAAGTATTTGATGCACCATGGCGGCTGCTGGCTCACTGTTTCATTAGAAGTGCTTTAGCTGTGTAATCTGGTACCAAACTAAACAAGCAATAAAGACCTATGAGGGAAGATGTCCTATTACTGAAAGATTTAAGGGAAAACAGCCACTTGCATAGCAATGCTTTGTACCCAAAAAGACAATGTATTTCTCTCCAATCATTATGAGACCATCCTACTTACTTGATTTTGCTATCGTCATTCTGTTTTCAAGAGCAAACCATAACTTTGTCCTTTGTAGAGCTCAAAGTCTAATCCTACTATTTTTTGTGTGTTCAAGCACACGTCTTGAATTACAACGACAACTCAAGTATTTGAGTGAATGTGTGCGATAGTGTTATTTAAAACGTCTATCTCCTTTGGAATACTACAGTGGCTGACTTGATCCACTAGATGACATCAATGGACCATAATAATATTTCAGCCCAGTGTTTTAAAGTGAGGAAATCATAAATGAGGAAAAGACATCTGCACATTTCAATCCAAAGGAAAATAATTTGTTCTTAATTTAACAGGCTTGTTCTCCTTAATCCTGAGATTAACCTTTCCACAAATCATCAGGAAGGAGCATAATCCCCAGAAACTTCACAAAAAAATATATTTAAATAATTAGTTTTTTAGAATTTTTACAAAATACACATTATTTATACAATATATTTAACAAAATTGTAAAAACTAGATACAATTTCCATTCATTGTCATTTTAGTTATTGTTAGTCAAAGCTCTGTTCCACTCATCATTGTCTATTAAACATAGCAATCTGAGCAATATTTACTGGAACAGTTTCCCTTTCTCGCTCAAGCTCTTTCTGTCTCTGTCTGTCATGCAGAAGGAAAGGTAGGAGCAGGGCGGCTCGAAGAAAACAATGACATGGAACGTTGTCACTATTCCCTCTGTCACTACAAAAGTCTTGTTCGCAATGAGTTCTGATCCCACCACTGATATGCCCTCAAACAATGCACTTAACCCTGAATTGCTCCAAGGGGACTGCCCCTTTCCTTGTAAGTTGCTTTGGATAAAAGCGTCTGTTTAAGTTTCTCTGCTGCAGGTTACTTTTCTGCCAGCCCTGTATGAGTCATTACTTAAGCATAATAACCCCCTTTTTTTCTTCCCCCCCGCCCCGTAGCTAGAATCATTGAACCAATGAGAATGCTTCTAATGAAGGGTCTACAGTGTTTCAGGACAGAGGGGCAACTCCGAATGGCAACTCATCACTAGGTCTTTAGAACCCTTGAGATTGGGATGATGTCACTACCCTGTTGTCTGTGGATGAACGGACAGGCATTCGTTTGTCCAGTCCTTTGATGGCGCGCCATTAGAGTTTTAAAAAGAGTCAAACTCAATCACAAAATGGAGCCCTTGATGGCTCACCATTGAGACAGTGGGAAGAGAGGGGATTTGGGGGGGTATTTCTGCTAACTGTTATTGTTCAAACACTGCTGTCTCAATTCAACCCTCTCCAGCTTAGACACGGAATGTTTTGTTTGAACCTGTTGACCCAACAGACAATACATAGGAAAATGTGGATAAAGGGCAACAAGGGCATACCACAATAATTACAGAGGAAAATTAGTTCATAGGTCATGGTAACGTTTTTTAAAAACGTTGACTAATAAGACCCCTGTGAAAACACAGCAACCTTCCTATTTACATTAAATTTAAGTGTAATAAATTCTAATTCACATTTTAATGTATTTATAATAACATCCTATTAACATTTAACATAAACGTAATAACTATCTTGACATTTAAATTAAACTTAATGGAGTTGCATGTGCCTGGGGAAAGTGTTTTGCCGTAGAGATGATGTTTAGACATAGAGATCTATGACAATGTATTGTGACTGCGCTGGCCTCAGGTGACTGGGAGGTCAGGTTTCAATCACGTGAAGCCAGCTCACCTTGGAGTGGAGAAAGGGGCGGAGGAGGCAGTCATATGACCAGCTGGATTAGGTGTCATGTACTTAGCCAGGCTCATCCTCTCTCAGGGGAAATCAGCAAAGAAACCCACCGCAGCAGTGAAGTTAAATCATACTGTCCATCTAACCTTAGAGATGTAGATAGATGAACGGATGAACATTTACTTTGATGTAGTTGGCACCTGCACATGCTGCTTTTGCCAACCTACTCTTTAGGGTGAAAAAACAAACAATATACGCGGTTGGATATAGCTCTCTATGCTTGCGAAAAACAGACTGTTTTCATCCAATAAGAAAACCGAAGAAGGATGAGGCCAACGACAAAAGCAGTCTGTGTCCCTCCATAAGAAGCAGCTTGTGACTGGCTTGGCAAAACACATCACTGCACTACAGTAAATATATAATGGGATCTGCTTCTTTGAATCAGGAGTCCAGTTCATCTTTGTAGCATCAGTAAGAACTTGGAGCATCAGTAACTCTAAGGAGTTATTTGATGTAGCCAAATGAATTCCACCGGTAATACAGACACAGTAGGGATGCTGGGGAGAAATGGGTTAACTCTCACTGTAAAAACAGACACAGATCAATGATTATTTGGATTTAAGGAGACCTACTGTTTATGTGAATCATAGTTTATTGTAAATTCTCACCAGTTTGCTTTTGTAGACTATACTGTTTCTTTCATGTTTTGACTTAAACTGGTTCCCCGAGGTTCCTCTGTCATTTCTACTTTTTCTACTTTTGTTTGCTATCATTAGGTATCAAAAGAGGGTTGATTAAATTGGAAAAAAAATTCTATTAGCTGCTTGCTTTGCATACATCTGTTTTTCCTGTTCAAGAGGAAAGCTTATTGTCTCGAGTTGTTCGATTCACAGGGACATGCAGCTCTCGCTCTTATAGACAATTATTTTTTAATATCATAGATTTTGGGGTAAATCACATGATTTGCTGTTTGGCTGTTTTAGGCATTGTAGGCTTTAGAAAGCATCAGACAGGGCTACCAAAAGCAGGGCCAAACAAAGGCAGCCTGAGTTGTCTCTAGGCTATGTGGGGGAAGGTAAGGGCCCTGTATCTGTGTTCAATAGCCTTAGCCTTGTGTCAAGCTCTAGTTCCTGTGTATTTGGTACAAATTTGGAGGTTAGAAATTAGCGTGTGTGATGGTGAGGCACACTCCTATGATCTGTCTCTGATCCCGATCGTCGGGATAGAATAGAAAAGTCAAATTGCCAAGTGTTGACATGGTCTTCAATCCAGGTCGAAGATGTGGCCTGGTAACAAGAACGGTTAGGTTGTAATGTTAATGATGCCACTATTCTCCTAAAAACAAAGAACAAAGCTTCCCCTTTCATCTTTGCTCCTTACTTGCGAGCCTTACTTATTAATATTTGGAATCAATGCAATTACACACCTCTGAATAAAATGTTGAGCGCACGTGACAAACATGCAGGTGTGTAGTACGCACACTGGCAAAACTGAAATAGTGGGGGATAGACCCATTCTGTCAGATCATATTGGCCCGCTCTTCGTAAATTAGTCTGTCAATCATTGTCGGAATCCCAATTTATAGATTGCAAGCCTCGTCTGCCTCGATGTCCCCCATGATTGGTAATCAACAGAAAATAAATGAGCGTTCGTCTAACACCTTATTTTTAAAACGCTCACACCTAAATACAGACTTGACAGTTGCTAGGACGTTTTCACGTAGTTACAACAAAACATCACCGTAGCCCATTGAAGCAGGTACGTGACTTGGAACGTAGCTTGGTTCCAGACTGAAAAGGCAGTACGTAATCGTTCTATTCTCAACGGACATCCAATCAGATAAACACCCCTTCTACACCTCCTGAGAACCCACTGCACGGAAGCCAATCACGATGGTCCCTTTAATTATACTAACCGGCTTATACCTACTTGGGGCTATTCAAGGGGATCCTAAAAGAGGAATGTGATTCTGTGTCCGAGTCAAAACGCATCAACCGAAATTAATTTGGGATAGTTTTCTCCGTAATCGTTTATATAAAGTTTAGGAACAAATTAACGTAAACAGTAAAAGTATATTTCGCTTATAGTTTCGACCGGAGAGCGCAATAGTTTTGTTTGCTGTCCTGTGCACAGAACGAGAAAGTTTATCAGTTGACTCCTTCATAGTTCACTCACTCGTTTTCGATCTCTTCAACTAAGAAGATGGAGTCCAGTGGTAAGGTAAGTTTATGAATGGGTAGAGCGTTCTAAAGATTCGCATATTATTACACCAGTGTTGTCCTCTGTATATAGACAAGTTATCAGATGTTTACTTTTCAGTCAATGGATGTTGTGTTGCACCGTAGCTTATCTTTGTCTGCCCCTATGAATTCTCCTGTCCATTGATATTCTTCGGAGTCCGTCCGCTTTGCTCATTGCTTCCTGTTTTATGTACATTGTTATCTTTGTTTTAAAGGTGTCCATATATCCTCTGTATGAAACATATATGGTTCCTTGTTCAGTATTATTTGGCCGCAACGTTGAATGTGAGAAGGATGCCAGTAATATGTCATTACTTACAGTAACAGATACTAAATAAGCCTTTTTATACAATATGCGATGTTCGTTTTTGTACGAGGTAATGCAGGATTTAATTTGGGAGTCATTAAGGCCCACTTGCTATCAAACTGTTTATTAAGCTTTGAGTTTTAAAGCTTCTAAAACAACTGGTCTGTTGCTCTGATGGTGAAATGCTTCATTTAACGGGTATCAGTAATCTAATAATATAACCATGGAATGTATAAGATGGCATCATGAATAATCTGTCTCTTAAATTAACAAAATAGGCTGGATGGTAAATAAAAAATACCAATCAACAAATGAAACCAAACATAAAAGATACATGGACAAACACTCACAAACATCAGTTTTATGGTCTTATCATCTTTCTAAAACTATACCAATAACTTCATCATCAATTGTTTTTCTCTTTCTCTCTCTCTCTCTCTCGCGCGTACACACACACACACACATACACACACACACACACACACACACACACACACACACACACCCTCTTCTTCCCTGCCCTATGTTTGGTAGACCTCAGGGGTAGGGGGTAAGGTTGCGTCTCCGTAACAGCAGCAAATGGGGGTTTGTGTTTGCAGTTAACATGACACAGCACTGGTCACTCAACAGTTAATCCCTTTATAGCTGTTGCCTCACCAGAAATAACCTGAAAGAAAGAGAAAGTCCTGTCATCCACCAGCCAGGATTAAGATACAGTGATGTAAACCAGCTTAGGGCAGTTCAAATAGACAGTTACTGACTCCAAAACAATTTACCATTTTCTTCAAACCTTTTTAATGTGAATGCTCTGTTTGCTATGCAATTTTTTCAATGCTTTCTTATTGTAATGAAGAGCCTTAGGTTTGCCTTTCTCTGCTATTATGAGGCTCTTGTGGTGAAGTCTTAGTTGTCCGTCTCTGCTGTTCTGAGGCCCTTATTGCGTAGCAGAGTCCTAGGTGTGCATTTCTCAGCTATTCTAAGGTTCTTTTTGTTAAACAGAGTCTCGTCTGTGTATATCTCTACTCTTCATAGCAGGTTACCCTCAACCTTATGCTAGCAGTGGGGACAGCTGTGATTGGCTCGTTGCAGTTTGGCTACAACACAGGTGTTATCAATGCACCTCAGAAGGTGAGTGTCAGGTTCATCACAACTACTTCCAAATAACAACAAACAGTAATATAGGTTGAAGTGTGAGCTGTATTATGTTTGTATTTCTTTATATAAAGTAGTTTAGTGGACGCCATTAGGGAAGGAGCACTAAGGAAGCTTTTCTTTGGTGTTTCCTGTGATCAATCTCCCACTTCTCCTACTTTTGGGAGTCATGTGATCTGCAGGTTGGCCCATGAAAGGCCTGTTTGGTTTGACTCTGGGTAAACCCAAAGTACACGCACCCTTTGGTATTAAACCCAAAGTCCACATATCAGTTTTTTAAACCCAAAGAGCACTAACCAGTGGCAATTAAAAAACAAATACTCATGGTTTATTCTCTTCACTTTGCTGGTGAAGCTTAACCAGTCAATAGATCCTGATCCTCCACACTTGTATGCCAATTCAATAATGCATATGTCGACCTTATCATAACCAGCTGAAAAATGTGAACCATTTAAACCTTTATCCCATGTTGTGCCCAGATAATTGAGAAGTTCTACAATGAGACGTGGCACGAGCGCTATGGGTCTTACATGCCAGAAACCACCCTCACCACCCTGTGGTCCGTCTCTGTTGCCATCTTTGCTCTGGGAGGAATATTTGGCTCCTTCTCTGTGGGGCTCTTTGTGAACCGCCTTGGCAGGTAATGAGCCAACCGCAATTCTTAACTATTTTACTTTTCGCTGATCTGTTTTGGTTAGTTTTGAATGTTTATACTTATTTGAGTTTAACTCAGTGAGTGATACAGAATGTGAGCAGTGTTGTGACGTTTAAATGTGTAAAAGGTGTAAACCCTTGACAAATCTTACTTGTAAAATTTACCAATAGATTGTAAGCTTTTTAAATATGCAGGCCGATACAAGTTCATCGTCTCATATCTGGGTTAACATTTCCCAAATCCCATACTAATGAAAACATCCAAATTGTACAAATGAACACTAATGTCTCTACTCTACACTTACTGTCCCACGTGATGCTTTTTAATGCTCGATTGCAGGCTCCATGCCTTTTTAATTGTATACCACTTATTTTTATCTTATTTTATTTTATTTATTTATTTATTTTAATTTTTTATTTTTTCTGACAATTGTTTTTTATATTAGTGTACGGCGACCTTGAGTGCCTTGAAAGGCGCCTTATAAATTGAATGTATTATTATTAGTATTACTCACAAACTATGTCAATATACATTCCACTTAGTATCTCAATGTCTCAGTTGAGACGTGTCTGGTATACTTAACTACGATAAATGCATGTTGTGGTTACAGGAGGAACTCAATGCTGCTTGCGAATGTGCTAGCCTTTGTCGCCGCAATCTTAATGGGCTTTTCAAAGATGGCCGCCTCATGGGAGATGTTGATCCTGGGTCGCTTCGTTGTTGGCCTGTACTCTGGCCTCTCTACAGGGTTCGTGCCCATGTATGTCGGGGAGATTGCCCCCACCTCCCTCCGAGGGGCGTTGGGCACGCTGCATCAGCTGGGCATTGTGCTCGGCATCCTCATGGCCCAGGTAGGCACAGTCACCATACCTACCATGCCATGACCTATGACAAGTAGAAAGGTATATCAGATGTACTAAGCTCCCCTAAATTGGCCGACCCTTCTAGATCAGACAGACTAATGTGCCCTAAAATTGCCAACCTCAGAATACGAGAGATTAAGTTTCCATGACATGGCTCATCTCAGCATAAGGTTCCCTAAAATGACCAACCCTGATCTTAAGTAGCAGATTGTGGAGAGCATCAATGTTGTTTGCTGTTTAATTGGTTTTGTTTTATAGGCATCCATATCTACACAATATGTCACTGTGATTGAAGAAAATGTGAAATAACTACTGTAAATGCATGTGTGTGTGTGTCCAGGTCTTTGGGATTGAGTCCATCATGGGGAACTCGTCCCTGTGGCCCCTCTTGCTAGGATTCACCTTCATCCCTGCTGTGCTGCAGTGTGCTCTTCTGCCCTTCTGCCCTGAGAGCCCCCGCTTCCTCCTCATCAATCTCAACAAGGAGGAGCAGGCCAAGGCTAGTGAGTCATACGCACACATTCACACCACTACACACACAACCACTCACACACACACACACACACACACACACACACACACACACACACACACACACACACACATACACACACACACACACACACACATACACACACACGTTCAAGTCCATCGCCTCTGTGCCCAAACATACATCTTCAGTCACCCACTTAAAAC
>JAVQJS010128306.1:0-29225 GCA_036024795.1 Galaxias rostratus | reverse complement strand
CACACACACACACACACACACACACACACACACACACACACACACACACACACACACACACACACACACACACACACACACACACACACACACAAGGCCTATTGAAGGTCCTAAAACGTTGTCCTTAATGTGGGCACGGTTCCAGCTTGATTCTCTCAGTGTAGCCATGGCAGTGCGACAAGACAGGGGTACGTGTATATTCAGCTCCACACAGTCACTTTAGGGGGCTACTGTATCTCTCCCAGACAGACACTGAATCTGCAAAGAGCTAGGATACAGCACAAGAAAGAGAACAAAAAGGACCAGGAGGTATGATTGGGGGGGCGGGGGGGGCGCAAAGGTGTGAGGAAAGGAGTAGGCCGAGATGAGGAGCGACAGAGAGGGTTAGGAGGAGAGAGGGAGGGGAGAGAGAGAGAGAGAGAGAGAGAGAGAGAAGGAGGGTTCACCGGGTTCCTATTCATGAACGTGACTCAGCTCAACAGAGCTGAAAGAGACAGATAGGAAGGAATAGTCACTCGTTGTGCGTCAGTCCTGTTGTGTGTGATTACAGGTACATTTTAGTGAGAGAGACAATGAAGTGGGCTGCTAATGCTGGACATGGCGTGTGCACTTATGTGACAGCTCTGAGGTTGACTGAGGAGAGGCAGACTTAGAGGAGGAGGACACCCCTCCGCACATCCCCATCTCACTGGTATCTGATTTTAAAAATACCCAGGGTTGAGACCACTGGGAGGGATGAACAGTAATAATAATAATAATCATCATAATAATAAGAGGATGATGTGATGGCTGCCAGGACGATAGAAGAAGAAAAGAAGATCAACAGGGTGTCAGAGAGAGACTGGGTCCTTGATCAGAACACAAGCCTTCAGTTAGAATAAGAATATAGAGAGGAAGAAACGGAAACATAGGCATGTTGAAGGGCAGGCCATTGAAAATGAGCTTCTAACGCCAGCGATGTCAGCTCCCTTCCCTTACGGTTGAACTTCAATTTGCTGTTACATCACATCTCGGGTGCTCCAAGAATTCCTCGCCGCGTGGCATCCATGGCAACGTTCCCGCAAAAAAGGAAGCGGTGACACAAAGCCCGCTGGGACGATGCCGCGCTCTGCGGTTGACTGTGTGCGGTACAAGATGCTGATTTACGAAAACGTTAAAGGTCTCTCTCCTTCTGTCTTTGAAGCGGAGCATCCGATTGGCTAGCGGCCGTTTAGAGTGAAGTTCAATGTAGCGGAGAGAACGAGCTCCTCGTTTTGTTCTCGGCTCTGCTTGACTGAATACGGCAGCATTCACGCCTTGCAGTTTTCCTCTGGACGGTGCGCTGCATCGCCCCGGGACTTATCCGACCGGGATGGGACAGAGGGGGAGAGGATCTCAACGGTAAAACAAGCGCTGTGTTTTGACCTTCATTTTGGGATGTGATGCTGTGCTTCTTTAAAGTGCCGAATGCGGTTTGAAAGAAGACAGCATCAACAAGCTGCCGGCCTTTCTTGCACCTAACAAACACACGCAACATAAATATTAACTTGTGAGGGATTTCAATATCATAAAGACTTAACATTTGACACAGCATTGCAAATACTGTGGAGCACTGCAATTGATTGACTCATCAAAATATATAATTAATAAGAGCAAGATAGAGGGGAAGAGAGAGCGAGAAAGAAAGAGAGAGAGAGAGAGAGAGAGACAGAAAGGGAGAGAGAGAGAGAGAGAGAGAGAGAGAAAGAAAGGGAGAGAGACGATTCCAACTGTGTGAAAGGTCAAAAGGAAATGTCAATGCAGAAGCCACGGGGAGGGCATCAAACTGTAAGGGCAGGGGGAAATGGAGTCGACTTGATTCAGAGGAAGGTGGTAAAACCAACAGGCAGGACACTGAAGGCTCGGAGAACCAGACCCTAGAGGTGGAAAATAACACTGTGCCTCAACAAGCCTCCGTTTTGAGCAGGGGTCAATAAGACTCTGCAATGCAGTGACTGCCAGAGAGGTAGTGTCTTCATCTATTTGAAAACCACCCCGCAGCTTAGTTTCACATGACTCATTCTCCCTGAGCAACCCCCACCCCCCCCCCATTCCCCCCCTCCCTGTGAACCCTCAGTCCTAGCGCTGTAAAGTAACACAACCTATTTCCCTGAGTACCCCCCCCCCCCCCAGACTCTACTAAACGAACAGCCTGCTAAACGTAAGTACACATTTAAATGGCGCACAGTACCGCAGCTCAGTGACTCAGAGGCATAGCAGGGGCATGGACACACTCAGAAGTGGACTGCAATACTAGAAACCTGCCAGGTCCGGGCGAAAGGTCAACCATTGAGCATTAGTTAATCACGGTCCTTCCCCTTGCGACAAAAACACTGCCCTTCAATATGAGCCTCTCGACCGGTGGCCTCACTTCAAAGCTGATGTTTGAGTACAGTAGGCAACTGCAAACACGTTCTATACACTGCAGCCTGCATCGTTCTATGTACACATGCATAAAGCACTCCCTTCCTTCAGGCTGATCGATCGCCATGTTAAAGCTAGGCAAACTGGCTTTCTAGGATACAAGGCTTTGCAGTGTGCCCAAGGCCAATCAAGAACAAAATAAAAATGGATATTAAGATATGGTTGTGGTTTCGTTTTAGATGTATTGTGAATGTGACACATTTTAAAAGAGAACGTTGAACAGGTTGCCAGGCAGCAGGGGAAGACGGCATTCCTCTCAGGAATGGGGCCTTATAGGAATGCCAACACGTACACCCGCTTTGCAAACAATAACTCTGAATAACATTCAGGTGCCTGGACACAGCTGTGAGGGCTGTCACTTGTGCTACAATGAGAGAGCAAAGAAACAAAGAGACGCCTTTGTCAGGGCAGAGTCTTCGTTCTACCGTTCACCGCAGCCAAACCTGTCTAGTCCCCACTGCAGTAAGTCCAGCCCACAGACCAGAGATGAAAGGCTATCTGTGCGTGTAGGGGCTGGTCTGTCCTGGTCTACACAGGGAAGGCCGGTCGACGATGGCTCATTGCAGCTCCGTCTCCATGGCAGACTTCGCCGCAGCCATCGTTTAATTACAATAAACAATAGCACTCTACATCTAGGTCCTCCATTAACAACGGAAAGGGGAAGAGACACGGCAGAGGAGGGGGAGGGTGGGTGAGGATGGTAGTGCCGGCCCCTGCTGAGGGGCAGCCTCAGCAGTCTGTCCAGCGTGGCTTGTCGGGCAAGATGCCCAGTGTCCAGCTGCAAGGCGGTGGTGGTTCAGGAGTTCCGCCTGGACTGCTGGGAAGGTTGGAGAAAGAAAGCGTGTGTTTGAGTGAGTTAACCAGCGAGCGAGTGTCATTTACTGCCAAAATGATGGAGCGAGTGAAGTGTCGAGCTGAAAGGGCAGAGGAGAGATTGATAGATCATGTGGAAGGAACGAGGAGATCACTCAGGGCCTCCTAAATGAATGCCCATTACCCTGTCAGCCTGTCTTCGTCGGCCCTGTAATGAGGTGTGCCAGCCGGGACCTGATCGCCACACCCTGGGCACAGGCGACTCCGTAATCTGCAGTTCCTGTGTATACCGTCAGGGGGGTCATGAACCAGAGCTACCAGGTACCACCTCGCTCTCTCTCCCTCCCTCCCTCCCTCAGTAGCACCCGACCCCCTATTTAACCCAAGCCATTGGGATGGCAGAAATATCATAATCTTGACTCTAAATCTGAATGTTTTAATTTTCAACCGGCCAAAGTGAAAGGCCCTGGAGCAGGATGTTTGACATATACCTTCATGTTGGTTTGGTTTACTTGGTTTTCTCAACTGGCTCGCCTCATATAACCTGCTCTTTGCTCCCCTTCGGCGAGTTAATGTGGCGCTGCCATGGGGTGGGAGGGGGGCACGCTGGGGGCCTGTTATTACCTTGGCCCTGTAATTGGCCTGTCGGCCACGCTGCGCGCCATAACGACACGGTATCTGAACGAGAGGCCACCCGCACGGGGCACAATGGAGAACAGGTCTGTCACACTCCCTGCAATCACAGCCAGGGATTCTCCCCGAGCAGGAGCAGCCATCAGCCGGGCTGGCAGCCCCCGGCGCTCTCACACACCTCCATCCCGTCCCAGAGAGCGGAGGACAACCCAGGAAAAGAGGGGGGGGGGGGTTAGGGAACACGGCCGAACACCGGTGATTGTTCTCTAAAGGAGGAAGCCCTTTATGAAGACGGAATCCGCTTTTGCCTGCCTGCTAGATCAAAGAGTGAGGACGAGGTCGAAACGAGGCAGAAAGAGATGGAAGAGAGAGCGGGGCGAAGGAGCAGAGACCTGCTTTGGAGTGCCACGGTGGGGGAGGAAGAGGAAGGTGACGAGAACGGAGGAGGCGGGAGCACTTACCGCCGCTGAGCAGCTTCATGACCAGCCACAGCTCATCCTTCACCACAAACGAGGTGTAGTACGATACTATGTTGGGGTGGTGGCACTGGCTCATGGCCTGGATCTCTTTCTGTCAGGGGAGAAGACAAGGTGGAGGACAGTGGTGAGACACCATGTCTGCAACCTGACCTGTATGGTGGCACACCAAACATTATTACAGTGGTTTAGCAGGCGCTTTTATCCAAAGTGACTTACAAAATACAGTGCCGACAAAAAGATAAGGTAAAAACCACAAGTCAGATAGATTAAATAAGTGTATCTCTGACCTAATCATCTAGATAAGAGCTAAGCAAAGCTACATTAAACATCAGGATTAAAAAAAAAACATCATAAACCAACTACAAACTATTTACGAGAACAAAGAATTACTTAGTGTATCAAGCTGAAATGTTCAGGTACAATAACCTTTCCCCGACTCCCTCAGTTCTGATTCCACAGTAGTCTCCTCCAATCACACTCCACCTGCACTTGTGTGATGGCATGTGTCAGTAACCAGGAAGTAGCATAGATATAATGTGTATCTCAGGTAAAAGAGCCTGGTGGTTCAGCATTGGATTAGCATTGCCTACTATCCTACTACTCCTACTACTAGGGATACTGTGGCGTGAAGTAGCATAGATACTAAGTGCCCATCATGTGAATAACAGGTAGATTAGCTCCATGCGACAGATAAGGCTTTAAATATCTCTAGTAGATTGTTTCCACATCCTAGAGTCCGTGTGTGTCATTTCAAGATAACTAAGTCGACGGTAACAAAGAACACCATGATGTGCCACCTAAGTGTAAAATATAGATCAAGTCAGCATGAATGTAGGTGAAACGGAAGCAGTGTAAATGACTCAACGTAGCCTATTACTTTACAGTCTGCATCGACGGCTGAAATAATGAATGAAAACGCCCACCTTCATTACAGCAACACTAGGTCGATATATTCTAAGCAACGCCAAAATCAGCATTAGCTTTCCCTCTGATTCCCTCTCGGCAGCAGTGGGCCAGTTGCTCGGCGTGCGTCAGACCCCTGCAGCTTAGGAAGCGGGACAACTGAGGTCATCTTGTCAGCACAGACCCATCCATCTAACTGGAAGCTGTTCTCGCTCATTGGGGAACAGGGCCTTTGCAACAAATAGCCTATAGCTTAAGTAAAAAAAAACAAATAAAAGTGTATCAAAAATAAATAAACTTGAAAATACTTGTTCTACAAACTTGCTGAACACTCATCTATAACCAGTTTCCCCTTAAGTAACACAGATATTTGCACAGATATACTCACTAATCTGAGAACATGCAATTGAAGATGCTCATACTTATGATACGTGCCTGGCAAAATGGTGCACAAAACCTGCCCTTTCCAATAACGATCCTACACCAAAGCAATATTAGAAAACACCAAAGTTAAGGGAAACAACTGATGGAACCACTGGCGATCTGTCCAGGGTGTACTCTGCCTCTCGCCCGAAGTCAGTTGGGATAGGCTCCAGCCCCCCGTGACCCTGCATAGGATAAGCGGTTCTGATAATGGATGGAAAAAATGATAATAATAATATATAATAATAAACTCTAAAAACAATAGGTCATGTTATTAAATGAATGGCAAATTAATTAAACTTTGATCTTTGTTTGTACCTACTTTGCAGACTTTGCCTTTAAAGCAATAACTACAGCTGTACTCAACTGTGGGATGTTTTTAAAATGTGTGATGCCTGCCTATGGTACCTTTTACTTTTACAACTACCTACAGCTTTTTGTTTGTTTTAAACAATTTATTATCAATACATTAGTTCTGATAGCACATGTCTTTGGGGAAATTAAATAATCGCGTCTTTGATCGGTCCTTTTGAAGTCTCAATAATTAACACTCATTCTGTCTTCCACCAAGGACCATTTCCTGCCAAACTGTGACAAATTGCTTTATGGCACAAGGAATTGTCTTCTTGGCGGCGGTTAGTGTAAAATAATGACTCCAAGCACACTGTGGGGTTTGCCAAAAACACCTACTCCGGGAAGCTCGGACAGGGACGAGAACCCGCCCTGGGCCTCGACATCAAACAGCTGTGGACTGAGGCTGGGATAGGTGTGCTGAGGTGCCGCCCCTCTTCGCTTCTTCCAGGCTGAAGCCTTCTGCCACCGCTCAAAGGGGTCCATCTCACGTTACCATAACAGCGTTTGGCACATGGTGGCCATGCATCATGCCTTGGGCCCGCTCTGTGGAGGACCCACTGTTGGTGTTTTGGACTACCTGTATTTTTGTTCTGTGTCGTAACACATTTGTATTATTTGTATATTGCAATTGTTTTCTTTGTTTTGTTTTTATGATTTATCTCATTAAGTGCCTTGTGAACACATCACTGCTGCAAAAGAGACATATTCTCAGGCAGTCGCCATAAATAAATTAATACATAATGTTTGTTGTCTTGAGCCTGGAGAGACAACCCTAAATGGGTCTTTAACTGGGCTAATATGCATCTTGTGGCAATATTCGTTGTTGGTTCTTTCTGTACAAATTAATTTTACTCAGACAGAAAGAACACTTTCACATCTGGCATGCTGGCATTACTTTGAATACTGTCCGCAACATAATTATCTGTATTGTGATCTCCAGAATTCAGATATGGATATATGGTGATATGTTGGACATTTTCACTTCTCACACCTTGGAAGATCAATCTAAATAAGTGTTTACCAGCGATTGTTATTATGGCCAATGTTATTTTGTGAGCAACTACCCCTAACATCCACTCCTAGGAAAGTTTTTAAACCTCCAAAAGTGACACTAGAAACCATGCACACCGTTATAGTGATTTCCTATCACTTCTGGCATACCCAAACGCACAGGTTTGTGACTGCAAACACAGAAAAACACATTAAACTGGTGGCAATTTCAGAGCAATGCTGCAGTTTCTTAAATCCTATTACTATGCGTGTGTCCAAAGAGAAACTAAGGTTGTGGAAAGCCTCAATCCATCGATATAGTAGAACATGAGGCATTCTCTACTGTCTACTGTATGGTTTAGTGGGGGATGTTTATACTAAACATTTAATCAATAGATTTTTTTGGTGGCTATAAAATAGTTTATGGCCTTATCTCTAATACATACATTCTGATAAAAAATCTCAATATTTAGTTGTGAATTGCTAGGTCAAGCCCTGCGGTTGAGTAGATCGCATTAAAAAGATCTAGTAGGTTTACCATTAGAATTCATTGTTCAATGATGAACCTAGACTCAACTCCTCTAACTAACATTCTCCATCCACAGTCTTCATTGAACCTCATAATCCTTGTCTTTCTCCCTGTGCAAAATCCCACCTTCCTCTGGTTTCCTCATCAACCACACTTTCCAGTCCATTCTGTTATTGAATCGTACAACACTATGTTGGTGTTTTGTTGATTTGCAGACAACTTTGCTGGGATCCTGCTGTTCTAAACTTCCGTATTGACCTTGGTCGTAGGCGATGGGTGAAAGATCACCCCCCTAGATAATTTCCCTCTAGATGGAAATGATAAATGGGCTGTCTCTAGAGATGCATCTTAATAGCCACTTAAAGTCCCCTCGATTCACTTCTTAGATAGTGTATCAAGGAAGTCAGGCGAATTAACAAAGGCATCCACTGGAGCATAAAGAAGGTGGAAGTGTACATTCCTATGATCTGTGTACAATATTTACCCCAATGGATAACAGTGCATGTGTTCACAGAAACCATCAGTTCAGATCAGGAAACATGAGAAAGATAGCCTCCATATCAACTCGTGGGATCTCGATAAGGGCTCACAATTGGCCGTGTTTGGCTTAATGTCATTGCTCTCGCCCCTGTTATACAAGCCGTTTCCTCACTGCTTTGCCAAAGCAGCGACTAGACATGATAAGTACATTTCTCAGGGGGGCTTTCAATCGGAAGGGGATAGAGAGGATGTTTGTTGACTACCAGCAAATGAAAAGAACAATGGAATGCAGAGAATCGTAGAACACATAGAAGCAATATAGGGGGCTAATTCCTTAACAGCTACCTTATAACGGCCCAAATAACCTGTGTCTAATGCTACTAAAAAGCATTTGGTTCCTCTTCATATAAATTGATCCAAGTATGACTATCATTTTTTGTCAAACCTATTAAAACATAACATTGGGAAACTCTGCCGCTGTCAGCATCTTTCTAGGGTCAATGTATAATCCATTAAGTCGCGCCAGTGTCTGGGTGTCTAAATGAACGAGCAGCCCCTGGTTTCCACTGTAAATCAAGCCAAAGGCAGTAAAGCACATCTACATGATGTATACCCTCAGGCCCCCAACCATGTGACACATTCATCGTCCCAAACAGAGCCGAGCTTGGCTGATATACAGAACAGTCTGCAAAACGCTCTTGCTTCAAAAAATCTGGCCACCATCCAGACGTTTGCAACCTGCCAGCTAGATAACACAGACAACATATCAAGTAAAAATTGTTTGTATTTTGTGGAAGACTTGTGCGGTCAGAATGCAGCACATAGGTAACAGCCATTAGTGTGAACTTGCTAGTCAATTTAAACAAGATGACTTATGATAGCGCCTGTCTATGTGACTATAGTGGTTCATGACAGTTTAGTCTGTAAAGGCTCTTTTTAGCCCAATATTCAGTCAGCCACCTTTTGCAAATTGTATAATTTTTTAACTAGAGATAAACTTCTTTCCCCTTTTGATTTCTCTAGTGGAGCCCTGTTTTGGAGTAGTTCTGAATTTTATATAAATCCAACGTATTTTGTCTTGTTTGTCGTTATCTGCCACATGCAGTTAGCTATGATCTTTAATCATTTATTTTAATTATAAATTGTTCTTATTATTTTTCAAGCTCACAGGATGATAAATTGTGAAAAGCCTAAGGATCTGTTATTTAATCTCAGTCATCTTCTTATGAGTGTTGATGTCACTCATTTGGAATACATTGTGGAGGTATGTACTCCATTTTGGAACTCTTGACTGGTTATTTGACAGAAGAGTTTGAAGCGTTGACTGCCTACATTTGTTGAATGAACTGCCTCAGTGGCCTGACCAGCTATCCTCAGCTGAGGTACAGCAGTGACACACACAGCAGTGCCTTTGACAGTTAAAATGTATGAGTCCAATCGTACTTAGAGGGGCGAAGTGGCCAAAGAAATATGAAATCGCTCTCACGGTATATTCATGTACACACACACATTTATTTTTTTGGTAGAATCTATGGTCTTAACCGAATTAGATTCACATTTATACAAACGGTAGGATTTTGGTGACTAAATCATGTATACAGCGCGTTCTTCATCGTCAACCAAAGTCAGTCAAAGTCAAAACAAGCCGTGTATCCCATTTCATGCATAAAGACATCATATCCTAAGAAGATCTCATTACCAATTTCCATAACAGATAAGATGCCTCAACGCCTTAACATAAAAATTAAAACTAGCTTGCTACAGGCTATGCATCTTATCTCCAGAGTCATTTTCCCAGATGCTGCGTCAAACAAAGTTTTGTTCGACATATCACAACACTCTTTGTCAAAAATCCCTTCGCACAAACCCACCTACAAAGGCATTTACAAAAAAATGTCCTTGTCTTTCGCTCCTTGATGTCGCCTTGAGGTTTGCCAGACTTTCTACGCGGCTCCTGTAATTGAGACGCCTGCCTCTTTCCGCTCTGCCGTTTCTCTTTCTCCTCTCCTCCTGCCCTCTGTCTGCCTCCACCCAGTGGGACGCTAATGTTCCCTGGCACGACTAGCAGCGACTGTCAGTTAACAAACCACACAGCAGCGGTAAATCCCTCGCATTGATAGGAACCATGAGTATCGGCACGGGAGGTCATCGGGTCACTTGTCTCGTTCTCAGTTCGTCTTCTCTATCCATGCTTTTCTATCTTCTCCATTGCGATTGCCAAGCCATGAATGGGATCCTAAAATGACTGCCAAAGATCTCTGAGGTCACCGGCCACTTCCGTCAGCTTTCTAATGCAAACGCTTCTTCAAGGGCACCGATTGTGACGTTTAAAAGCGTATACAATTGTCTGTGGTAGAGCGACACAATGGTCTTTCGCCAGTTTGAGACAGGCAGACAAGAAATTACAGAGGGGAGGATTTGCCACACTGGAGAAATGCTGGATAAAATCAATAACGGGATGAATCTGGATATCATGAGATGTTTGCATTCCGAGTATCGCTTTAATTCCCCTGAGACTAGAATTAAATTGGGAGGATTCGGGGGGATTTGCTTATCAATGGGACACGGTGGAGCCATGCTGCGCTAAAACTCGGTGAAACAAATCCAAAAAACAGGGCTAATCTTGTACGGGTTCAATATGAAGTTCCCCTCACTGTCAGACCAGGGTCTGAGTGAGCATAAGGGATGAGGAGCAGAATGCCAGAGGGATGTTAAGAGCACTGGGAACTCTTATGTTTTTGTTTTTGTTTTTATGGTGTTTTTTTTTCAAGTGTGTTATAGTAATAATTTTCTGGTTGCACATGGGCACGGTGTAATTCATACATGCTTGATATTAATCTGCAGTGTATAACGACTTGCATGCTTAGCAGACGAGTGCTGCTCTTCCGACGAGTAAAATGTTACACTTGCCTGACCCTGAAAACCTTTCACTTACCCAGTGGACGGGGTTTAATTTGACAAGGATAGGCTGCATTGACTCTCGCATTGGTTTGGTGCGTTAAATCCAAATTTCCTTTGGGCATAGACTCATGCCATGTGTGGAATTGAACTTGAGGCACTTGGCTACTGGGTTGTTTATGAGATTTAAGACTGTCGTTTTCAGCCATTTAGGTGCAACATCTTTGATAATTTCACATTTTCTCGGGGATCAAGCAATTACCTTTCTCATTGCTTTTTTCATTCTGTGATTCTTCCCTCACTGTCAAGGCGAGGCAACAGTCTTTTTCCACACTAGATCTAAACTCAATGAATAATTTCATATTTACTAAAGGGCCCTATTTTACAGTATTCCAAGTGTGAATGGACCAGTGGCTTGCTTATTCATCTTGCTGCACACCAGCGCTTTTGAAAGTGTCTGTTGCGTGTGTGTGTGTGTATGTGTGTGTTTGTGTGTATGTGTGTGTGTGGGTGCGCGCGCATATGTATTCACACAAACCAAAACAATTCCCCCTCGCTGCGTCCACAGTCCTACATGGCCCTGCCATGCCTTGTTTTATGACCCCTTTAGCCTCGGCCATATTTACTGTCCAGCCAGACTGTCCCAGGCCTGCCAACTCCATTACCCCCCACACCACCACACCACCGCCTCCTGATATTTATAATTTCATAAAGCTGCCGTATGACACTGCTTATTTAACCCCCTTTCCTAATCTGCTCGACATCAAAGCATGCGAAGCCCGGCAGTTGAAAAACGAGTGTTCTCCCCGGACCGGACGGAAGCAGGGGGGAGAAGGGATAAATCAGGGACTCTGCAGACAGCGGCGCGTAGATTCTCATGATTGCCCCCGTTACGATATGGCTCTCACCACTCTATAGCAGTGATCTATAGTAATGAAAATCCATGCAAGCTATTGAGGCGGGAGATGGAAGTGAGACGGGGTGAGGGATGGAACAGAGTTAACAGCCATGACATAAAGATGTGAGCAGTCAAATATTAGCACCGGTGTCCCAAAGTGGCGAGAACCCGAGCAAAGTTTTCCAATTCTCCACTAGCAAACGGCGCAGCGTTAGATCAGAGGGGATCATAAAAACGAGGTTTAAATGGAACGCTGCCAACCCTGGGCCGCTCACGTTATCCTCACCGTGACTCCCTTTGTGAAATGTTACACTCCTCACAGTGGAGCGTGGGGACTGGATGTTGAGATGAAAACCATCTGTTTCTCTGTGCTGTCTTTGTCTCGGCGGGTGTCATCTGTGCTCCCCGGTGTGTGCCCCGCCCGTGCGCGTCCCAGACGTCCGACGACATCGTGTCCTCGGCTGAGTGTTCGAGCGACGACGAGGACCTGGAGGAATGCGACTCCAGCCATGCAGGTGGGCTAGGTTAGTTTCACTCTGCTTGCTTTCCTGTGCTTTCACTCACTGGCGCCCGGGGATCGATGGATCCTCCAAGCATCGCGCCCCCATGGCATCACCAAGTGTACACGTTAAACACGTCTTTGATATTCTGTGTACAGTATCCCCACATAGGATAGGGTAGGGAGTACTTAGGAGGTACCTAAATCTGAGCAATCTAACCGCTCTATCCCTTATGAAGTCATCAAATTGATTATTATAAGGTGTCAGAAATGACAGTGTAATCACAACCCGGAAAAGTTACAAGCTTACACTTGCCCATGGGGTCTTCTGAGGTGGTAAACATGGCCACAGAAACATACTAGTTTTGCCTCCACAGAACAAACCGTACAGCACAGACAGTGAGACGTAAACACGCTAAACTAGCATGGAGACGTGCCATGTTTGCCGCCTTGATGCTTCAAAATGTATCGTATGTGTTTGAGGCCTGACCTCCTGCCATGTGGCTCTGTACTGACTTGCATTTTGACCCATGATACATTTTGAGATTATTTATCATTTGCTTTCTGCAAAATTGCAGTGTGAAATCTAGCAGAAATTAGACTATTGTTTTTTTCTTTCTTTCAATCATTTGTGTTCCTCCATAATAGACGCTTGCCTTGTTGAAACACTTTTATTGAGAACGGATATCATCGAATTTCTGTGTACAAGTTGTTTTCTGTTTTTGTCATAGTTTTGCTTCAAGGTGAACATGCTATTATGCTGTCTTTTCCAACCCAAATATGAAAAATAGAATAATGCAATAGAAGTCCTAATGGTAAATTCTTCTGGGTTTTCTTTTGGAAAGGACTTGGCAATTTCTTGGCACTATTTGTAGTATAGTCAGTTGTCTTTCACGTCTCAGTACAAATGGAAAATATTGATTTATTTGTCATTCACAAATGTATTAAGTATGTAAGGCTAAAGTGTTAATTATATGGTAAGTAGTATGTGATTTAACAGCGTAGTCTAGATCCAATGGGCGGTTGATAAAAGACCTAATGTTGAAACCAACAGTGGTCTAAGAGAGCACACATTTATTCTGCAATCACGCTATACCAAAAGCTTTCATGTGACACACGTAAAACCTTCTGCTCATTTTAGGTGCTGAGCATGTTTTATGAAAGTAAAGTCATAAGCCGTAGTGCAAAGACCAAAACAATATAGGAAATATCATTAACGCGACCTAGCGTTGCATTGTGTATTTTATTGCATCACGTTGTAAACATAGCTTCCAGAGTGCGACAGAGACCTAACAGACAACTGACAGAGGGATTAAAGCAACTCTGCGTGCTATTACCAGCAGTATCCCCACCCAAGTCATTCCCAAATCCTTCCAAAGTCAACTTGAGAACTAGCCATTTAGAAGGCTTCAGCCCAGCTCTGTAGCCCCGGAGCTTCGACAGACATACGAAGACAGATATGGACAGGGCCCCAGTCATCCAATCATATGTTTACACAGAAATTCACACCATTCTAACCCCGCATCAGTTGGCGTGAACAGCTGCATGCTCCGTGGCTCGATGGTTTTTTTCCTGTTTTTAGGCGATTGTTGTCCTTGTTTTGTTTCTTTCCTGTCTCGTGAAGCATGTGTGGCGTGTTTTTTTTTGTTGTTGTTGTATTCAGGACATTTTCATTTGCATTCCCGCTGCTTGGTCAGGTTTACGTAGTTTGACTTTACAGTGTTTCTGAGCCATCCTCCTCATCTCTCTGCCAAAATCAAATCTCAACATCCCTGCCTCGTCTCATCATGTGCCGCATGGATTTCTGGTGGTTGAAAACAATTTTTATTTCCTCATACACTAAGCATCCTGTGCAACGAAGTATTTACTCCAACGGCCCCATTTTTTTTCTCTCAAAACAAATAACAGGCAACAAAAACTTTTCTTGCCATCGTTTCCTGTTTGGGCCTCACACCGTCAGATATTTCTAACCAAAGAAAGTTGTGTATAAAGAATGATAACGCCGACCTAATCCCCCCTACCCTCACCCCCTCAGCCCCCACCCCGCCCTTCTGTCCTCCCCAACACCTCTCCCCCACTTTGCTTTCCCAAAGCCGTTCTGCATTTAAGACTTCAATGCAGATGGCATAAAAAGTATTTTCTTGCCACAAATTGTATGAGTTTTTCCTCTTTTGGTTTGCTTTTGAGCGGTCATTTGTGGCATGAATGAAAGGCTACTATCATAGCCCATCCTCTCCCGGTTACCTCCTGGTGACCCCCATTCTCTCAAAGCATGCTACCCGACTGACCCCACTGGGCGTGTTGGTCCATTGCGTTGGTCCATTGTATTTCACACATCGGGCTGGTGTGGATCTAGCGTTCATTCCTTCGGAACTCATTGTTTTGCGGTCGTTGCGACATCTAATGCTATAACATCCTCACTCCTTTGTTCTGTCCCGTCTGTCCAGTCCCTTTGTCTGTGGTGATGTATGTTTATGTTGTTGTTAGGTGACACTGTTGTGTGTTGTGAAATGTTTGCGTACTGCACACACCATTTTATTTCCAGGAAATCCATGAGATGATTCCACATTACAGTATTACTACCACTGTTTTAGCTTAATGTCTTCCAAGGAACCTGGGTCATTTCCTAAAGGGAGTAGCTTTGATTATCAATTAGCAAACTTCAAGAACAGGAAGTACTCATGTTTTCTTATTTTGATAATGATAGTGAGTTTTGAATATACAGTAGTGACTACAAGTGCAATTTCTGTTTGCTTTCAAAAGGTTGTCATTAGGGTCAAATCACAGTAAACGGGAACAACACTAGCACAGATGTGCAATTATTTTTGTTTGATTAATTCATTATTTAAATGATACCAATAGCTGAACAATAATAATAACAGCCCGTGTAACACATACCTCATCAGATGTTAACATAACATAACTGTTATTCTATTTCAAAGTTGTTGAACATATAATGCGACAAATATGCCTAGATTATGTTAATAAAAACTCAGTCGGCCAGTTGAGAACTGTAACAGTCTAATTTGACGGCGAAACTCTCTAATCCAAGGTTTAGACTACACTTCACCACATTTATCTGCAAATGAATAATTGTACCAAATGACGTAAACAATCACCCTAAGGAGCAGTTTGTATCGAAAATTACCTCTCATGGAATTCCTTTTGTTTGTATTTCTGGGTGGACAGACTAAAGGCTGTTGGTCAGCTGTATTGTGCAACATGCCATTTGGTGGAATAGCAGAAAGACATATGGGGATTCTACTATTGTAGATGACCAGATAGATGTTTTGAAGTAGAATATAGCACAGTAAACATGGGTGTTATGAGTAGATTAGTTTGCCCCACCGCTTTTGGCTGATCTACCACCAACTCTTCTCAACGTAGTCCTGTGTCTTACTTGACCCTTGCTTGCTGTCTTGTTAATTTGTACTTTCCCTAAATGCAACTTACTTTAAGCATGCATCAACATCTTGCAGTACAACAAAAAAACAAATTAACCCATTGTCAGCCAATATCTTCTCTCTTGGACGTTCTCCCAGACTGCACGCCCCGTCCATGTTTTAAAACTAACAGAAACAGATATTTGTCCTCCGAATCACATGACGGAGGAGCGAGTCGTCCACTGACTGCCCCTTCCGACTGTGTCTGTTTTATAGTGTGTGCATCTGGTTGTAGTGTGTGCAGGTTTTTTAAATGGCTTTGTTATTTCATCTTACCGACATGTATCATTGATCAGGTCACACAATGACTTTTGTTTATAATTATGCTTTTTCTTTAGTATGTTTGGTTTGACCAGTTTTGGTCGTTGATCAAGAGGGATCATTTGATTCACACTGATCATTTAGAACAATATAGTTTAACTTAAGTTTTTTCTGGATTTGGAACTACTTCATTGATAGAACTGTGTGCGTCGCACTTCAAATATCTATTGTTCTAACGACTTCTAAAGGAAACAGCACAATCTTCATCTAACACTAAAACCAGCAAACCAACATTTTCCGACTTAGCAAAGTCCACGCATTAATTTATGAAGCTGTTCCAGATCCACATGATATCTTCAGTTTTTCCAGGTTTTTTGGGTGTCCCTTTTGATAAACAATTTAATATTTAGTGTTGATATATTGATTATAAGAAGAGACGATAAACTGCATGGCTAAGAAGTTGCAGTTTAGGGTTTGTCAGACTTTGTCAGTGTTATAAAGTTATGTTTTTTTTTCGTAGATGGGCATGTATATGCTCATTGTTTGTATATCCCCATCCCTTCCTTACAGCCAAAAGCTCTAATGCCGCCCGACCGCTTCGTACTGCCTTTACATGGACATGGCAACTGACTCACACTACCACCCTCATCATCCTCATTTCCTTTGTAGTATAGTCTGTTTGTAGGCCCCCACCCTCTTCTCACCACCCTCCCCTCTCCCCTCTTTAGTGATGTTAAAAAAAGATGTACAGTCATTCATCCATTCTAAACTAAAGAACAAATTACAAATTAAGCAAAAACTAAAAATGCATAGAATGTAGATATCTATTGAAAGTCTATCGACACGAAAACTTAGATAGATGTACAGTTTTTTTGTAAAAACTGGAATTATTTATCAAAGAAAAAACAAAACAGAATAATGGTGAAGTTTATTTTTCATGTTATGTGGTGTGGATGTATGTGTTGTTGCCTCCCTGTACCATCATGTCTAGAAATCAATTAAAGATAAACTCTTAATTGCTAAACTATTTTATCGATACTTAATGCCAAGAACATTCTTACACAACTTTCTTTTGTAAATTCTTTTCTTCATGCCAAAATCATGCGGGCAATTTGTTGATGTAAGTTGACAAACATTACCTGGTATGCTTTCTTCTTTTGAATAAGTGAGGTTGCCTCTATGTGTTATTATTGAAATTATTAAAATTAATACTATTATTGTTGTTATTATTATAGATAGCTGTAGTAGTATTATATGTGAATGTATATTGTATTGTGATTTGTAACTGACAGTATACTTTTTTCCTTTTTATTATTTCAAATTTGTGTTTGCTTAAAATTACTTATAATAACCATATCTTGATGGTGCTGTTTATGCATGCCTTGGGGGCAGTTTGTGTTGCCAATTTAGTTAAACATTCTGAATGTTCACCATATGAAAATAAATATAGGCTGCGTCATTTTAACTGAAAGTACCTTATATACATTAGAAAAAACAATTGCCGTGGATTAAAATGTTCAGACCCAGCTTTAGTCTTTCCCTTGCACACCCATTCCGTACATAAGCCTGTCAGAGCTCCCGCTCAGTAATTGTATTTTAGATTTAATGAGCTACTTATGGTACCTACAAAGCAATGCTTCTGTCTGTGAGCCTGTCTTGCAGTAAGCTTGCAAGCGAATTAGAAACACTCCCAGGCCAGCGCTTGACCATTGTTGTAAGTGTAACACCTCAATTGGGTCTGCCCCCTTTTCATTTTGTGACTTTAATTGCCTCGATAAAACTTGCCAGATGGCAAAACAGGCCTTTCTTTAATGCAACATTGAGGTCAATACGACAAGAGCGAGGATACAGGCACTTTGTGTGAAAAGCATCGTAATTGCAAATGTTAATTTTGGTCCCTTATTAATTTAAAACGCATGCAATTAAGAAACGAAGGAAAACCAGGAACGTTTTATACAAAGCTTGGACGGTACCCTCACTTATTACACCTTGTGTAGCCTTCTCATTGAATATTGTATTAGGCTTTGGTCCCTAAAACAAAAGATTCCACATAGTTCCTGTAAGCCATGTTCTGAAACCGTTTGACCCTTCTGAGACCATTCGGGTCAGTTCGACTCGTCTCGGCGTAATTGAAGGCATCAAAACGTACACACAAGCCAAATTGTGTTACTCAACTGCCGGTTTAAAGCTTTTTTTTTATTAAAAATAATAGACAATATCTAGATCATTGTGCATGGGCACAATTGCTTCACACATTGTAGGTGGACACTTCAAATGGTGAACATTCAGGTGTTTTGCCATTCAAAAGGCGAGAGGTTGGGAGCGACTGGGGAGCCAGGTGGTGACATTAAGTTTACAGGCAGCTTTTCTCTCTCAGGTATAATAATTCACCGTCTTATCTGCCTTGACTTACATTTACACATTTCAATTAAAGAATCATACCGCGCAACGGTGGAGTGATTTTTAACTAACTAATTTAAAATCCAATGCGTAATTTCCTTTCATAGTTGCACAAATTCACTTTTAGCACCTGACTTTTGACATTAGTATGTATGGGCTTTTTCTTTTGAGCATTTATTCAGTTGATTATATTTTATTAGAATTTTATTGCCTGTGATAGGTGCTCAAAAGAAAATGTGCCCTTGGTTGAATTATTTTCTACCCTTTTAAAACACCTATCTTTTCACACAACACTTTCTTTCTCAGTTTGTCTGGCTCACCCCTTTGATACCCACAAAGCCTTTTGATGCACTTTGTTCAATTTATTTTGCTGTGTATTGAATTTGGTTTAATTTTGTCTTGATTGTGTGCTGTTATTTGAATTATGAATAAGTTCTATGTGGTTTGCGGTTCCTTTTGGTTTTGGTATTTTTGGTTTTGGTCGACGTTTGATAAAACAAACCTTCTGCTGTCTAACATGTTGTTTACTGTCTTCTACCCTAGGAGGTGAATTAGTGATCCCAGTACTTGTAGAGGATCCGTTAGTGCACCCCTCTGTAGCTCCTCGTGCACCCTCCATCCCCCTCCCCCCAACCTTCCGCCCACTCCTCACCATTATTGAGACCACCAAAGAGTCCCTGTCCAAGGCCACTGAGGCGGGGGTACCTTGCTTGTCGGACCGAGGCAGCGATGATTGTGATGATGATGATGGCTTGGTGATATCGGGGTATGGCTCTGGGGAAGCGTTCAACTCTAACCTGCCCCCTACTGATGATGAAGATTTTTACACCACCTTCTCCTTGGTAACAGATAAGACCTTGTCCACACCGGCTTTTGAAGGTGGCTACAAAACTCACACGCCCCAGTGGGACGCCAAGGACTTTAGACCTAACAAACCGCCCACATCGGCTCGCGGTAGGACTGCCACTACCGCGGTGCAGCAGCCGCCGCCACCGCTAGCCCCCGACCTGAGCCGCCGCCGCACCACCACCGTCGCCTCCTCCACCGCCACCCTCCACCACGTGCCTGCTGCCAAACGGCCGGCGGGCAAAATGAATAACCGCGAGCTAAAACCCCAGCCAGACGTAGTGTTGCGCCCGCAGCCCACATCCTATGAGGTAGACAGCACCAAGCTGAGGGGCCCACTAATAACCTCCCCCATGTTCCATAATGTACCCACAGCACTCCCCACCGAGCCGGGCGTCAGGCGCATCCCGGGGCCCTCGGAAGTGGTCCGCGAGTCTAGCAGCACCACCGGGATGGTCGTCGGGATAGTGGCGGCCGCCGCTCTGTGCATCCTCATCCTCCTGTACGCCATGTATAAGTACAGGAACAGGGACGAAGGCTCCTACCAGGTGGACGAGAGCAGGAACTACATCACCAACTCGGCCGTGCAGAGCAACGGCGCCGTCGTCAAGGACAAGCAGCAGAGCTCGAAAGGCGGCCACAAGAAACAGAAAAACAAGGATAAGGAGTATTACGTGTGAGTGTGACCAGTGTTGTGAGAGATAGAGAGAGCAAACGTGAGAGAGTATAGAGCGAACATTTATTTATCGGTGTCCTTACTAGGATATACGACGAACGATGGTAGAAACACAGAACTTGAATCTTATACTGTGCTGAGTGGTGTTGAACTGATGACATGTTCTGTAATATAAAGCACACTTACTATTGTAAGCATATGGAGAAGGCTAATAGCAACTTTAGTGACCTTACTCTTCTATCTGGCCGGAGACGTTATCAGTGTAGAAATATTTCACTGCTACATCATTATCCTAAGTGACTTTTAGAGCTATGTGATCCTTGGCGTAAACATTTATTTTGTTTTCTTTTTGTAAACCTGTAAATGAAAAATGTTCATAATCCTGACCATTTCAGCATGGAAGCAACACTTAGTGCTTAACAAGATCGGGTCAGGAAACAAGATCATTGTAAAAGTAAAAAAAAGGACTCTTACCACGAGAATATGACAAATTTGTATCGTTTATACATTATGAAAACGTGATGTCTTATGATTTTTTTTTTTTGCTTTAAGCAAAAAAAGAAAAAAACTACTGTGTGTATCCAATTAATCCAAGTGAACAAGTCGCTAAGGACATATCTTAAAGGATCTTCATTCCCTGTCAAATGATTTCAACGCTATTACTCTCATTGTATGAAGGACAGAGTGACTCTGAGCCGTGTGATCGTGGCGAAAAGTGGTCGGTTTTTCTTGTCTCGGTAAAAAGCAACTGATTGTAAAATGCATGCCACCCTAATGCTACAGTACAGTATCAGTACAATATAGTGTTCAACCTGGTTTGAACGGTTGGCACTCTTCAAGGCCAAAACGGTTCTTCATTATCAGATCAGAACTAACACCTCTCTTTTTTAATTTTATTGCCCTCCAATTTGTCAACCAAGAAAAAAGGATCCAGTACAGTAAAAAAAGGTCTATTGTTGATTTGCGGCCAGTGCTGGTTGTATATTTTGCAACCCTCTGTGTGTTGGTTCATTGCCTATCGTTCTATTTTCTATGGAGCTGTCTAAAGCAAGACAGATGCAGTACTATAACACTGTTAACAGATGTCTATACAGAAATAAATCTAATGTGAAAAGTGTGAATTCTATCTGTTGTCACAGTCAACTGTGTCAAGCAACAAAATCTGTTTACATATTTGATTACACACTAGTCGTACCTTGTAGGTAGATAATGTACATATATCATGACAGTTGTAATTTTTTAGTATCTCTATTGTACAGACTGATGGTTTATCATATATGGTTTATCAGTGTATTTCATGAAGAAATATATAACTGTTAATTTACATGAAAAAGTTCTTTAATTAAAGAGTGGAGAGGGTAAAGATATTTTGTAAAGCAAGACGAAAATCTAATGTTAGGCTAGAAATTTAATTGCAGATGTTTCTGAAGTCGCATGAATATTTGACTACATGAAGTTGTCAATCAAACACAAGATGCCCTCTTCTTAACTGTAACACGGCTTTCTTGTCATGGGTTACTTTAGTGTTATTTTTACTTTACAGAGAATAAAGAAAACATTATAATAAAGTTATAATAAAAAGAGAATAACTGAAGGATGCACAGTTCAGACGGAACAGTGTGATTATTCAAACTGAAACAGGGCGCTCCGATTGTGTCATCGTGTCACCTATGCCATCCTTCATGCCTCTGTTACAGTGTGCATTAACATTGATCATTCATTCACTGCTGGCACACAGCAGTCATTACTTGATACTTTATTTTGTAGAATCTACATTTTGTCGGTTTATTTACGTCTAATTTTGTATTGATCTAACGTGTTTGTTTATTTTTTTTTCATAATTTATATACTTTCTTAAAGATAACAGTTTGTGTAAGTATTGTGTATTATTTACATTATCATTACAGCATGGCACAGGAACATTAATACATTACAATACAAACATTAAAGCATAAATGTATTTGTAAACAAAATACATTCTGGGGATTTGACATACAGTACATGTTTATTTACTTATTTCATATTCAGTGAAGATAGTTAAAACCTTTGACCTATTAGCTTAAGGGAATCTTTCATTGAGGAATGTGTAGGTGACAATCATGAGTGACAGATTATTTTTTAAATTGCCTTATACTGAGAATGACTACCCATGAATCATAAGTGCATATTATTTTTCATTTAACTGTATCTAACAGATTTGTTTAAATTTGATCAATTAACATCTTAATGTATTCCTTTTTTTCTGTTCATTGTTTTTCTTATATTCATTATATTTTCGGGTTTGGTATTTGAATTGAAAGATTTGTTTATGTACCTTGAAAAAGTTTTTTTTTGACACAGTACACCCAGTAGGCTATATGTTAGATCTTGTTAGATCTATGTCAACAACTTCATGCTCTGTATAAATGAAGAAGCAGTTTTTAGGCATCAGAAGGAAGTTGATGTCCCAGATCAAATTGTGTAATCTCTCTTTCAATGATTGTCCGTCATTCAGCCTAAACACAGGCTGACACCAGGGACCTGTGATTTACATCTGGCTCCAGATCTACGCCTTGTTTCCCGACAGTGAGAAATATCACACGCCCTCTCTGGGATTCCCTGACAGCTCTGCCCTTTGCTGTCTGTAAATCACTTGAACTGAGAAAGATACTCTCCATGTGCTTTCTAATGCTTGTATCCACTATCATTTCTGTTATGACCCGAAGGATCATTCCAAAATGGTAATCCTGCCAGTGTGAGTCGGTGTTCTTACCATAAAGCAAAGTTCAAATGTAAAAGGTCTGCCTTTGAACTGCTTTAATACTGGCCTCTTAAGCAGTGGAAACAAACTGTTCCCTGACAAAATCAAAAACGAAGCAGGAGCTTATTCTTTCATTATTATTTTGTCAGGACTATTTACGAATATGCAGTTAACAGTTAATTGAGCTTGGAAATACAATGTAAAGTTGGCGCCAAGAGTCTCCTGCTGTGAATGTATTTTCCCACCCAAGTCCATGTTCACACGCTCAATGGAACCATGTTTTCTAAAAGGAACAGTCACCTTCTTTTTTGTGTACACTGTACACATGACCTTGCCTCTGCAGTATTTCCCCATTCTGAACACATTATTGATTGGAGACCGCAGCAGTTTCTTCCAGGTGATGAACTGCTTGGGGAGGCAACCTTAGCTGAACCTGCCGATTTCTGAGTTTAAGAGGGCCAGCCAGCTGTTTTGCACGTCGGATGTGACGTGATAAAATGCTCCACTACCAAACCTACATGATTATGACAAACTGCTGCTACCTTCAGTGGGGTAATTGCGTTCTGGGTATTTTTTTTGTGTCCCACATCCGACAGTAGCTTTGAAATTGCATTTAAGCTCGTTGTAAATCACCACTCCATTCGTCACATGATATCACCCAATCACTCGCTCATGGATTTTCTCGCTCACTTTATTTCCATTTTCCCCCTTTTTTCTCCCGTCTTTCTCACTGTATACCTTCACTTTTTGTCTCCCTCTCTGAGCGGGGAGGGACATGTAAGAATCCAAAAGAACATCTCATTACATGGACGGCTGCATTATTGAGCGCCATTGACAGGGGTAAAGAGGGAGGACTTTTTGCAGGTGTTGTGAAGATTCATTAACATGCTGCTAAGATGGAGAACTCAATAGTCCCACCACCATTTCCAAATAAGCATGGTTGATTAGACAGATTCATTATTGTGCTGTACGTGTGTCTGTGTGAACAAGAGAGAGATAGCGAGAGAAAGAGGCAGAGAAAATAATTTGAGTGACAAACAAACAGATACATTACACGCTCATAGCATTCCAATAACAGTAAATTACGACACTTTGCACCTCCTCTTTTTGAGAATTATTGACAGAAGAAATTTAAATACATTTTTTTTTTGCTTTTTAGTGATTGTAAGGCAAGCCACATAAGGCATGAACAAAATTGTCTCCAGACAATGTTGACTAAATAGACCTTTTGATGAGGTCTAGACGTGCTGTATCTGTCAGCCCCACAACTGCCTGGAGAGAAAGCTGTAGGACCCATTTAACTGGTTTTGACACTTTATTTGAAAGGAATAATTTGAAACAAAAAAAACGTTACACAGTATTTAGGATTGACATCATACCTTGATGTCACCTGATTGTGACAAATGACGAATGTCTTATAAAATTGCACAGACCTCAAAGAAAAACAGGCCTCTGTTCTGGAATCCAATGTGAATGATTCGAAAAGTATTGCTTTAAAGGAAGAAAAGATCTAGAGATAAAACTTCCTGTCACTAAGGTGCGTTTTTAGCGTTAAAAAGTTTTAAAAAGTTAGGCACAGGCCAAATGTCCGGGCGTTCAGGCGTGGCGTGTTAAGCCTTGGTATGACAAGCTGTACGAGTGAGTGTCTTATCCGAACTGTGCATGATAAAGTAACCGACTATAAATTATTGAAAACTTCTGGCACCCAGATCAGCTGCCTCTACAAAGGAATACTAACTCACTGTTGTGGAACTGGACAGAGATGGAGTGTGAGTTTCCATAATGCTGCATTGCATTGGTCCACTTCTTTGCGATCAGTTTGTTTGCGCTTTGCATAGCTCATATTATTTGTTACGCAATTAGTAATGAAACATACTGATCACCAAATAATTAATTTTATTTAGTTTATAAAGACAAAATTATATTGATGAAGTCCTCAAACAACCATATTTGTGGTGTCTTAAAAGTTGAATGCAAATGAAAAGTGCAAGTAATAGAGGTGTTGGGGAAAACTATGATGAGAAGATGGAAGATAAATGATTATGTTTATATTTCCTGGGGAAAGTACTGAACACACCCTAATTGGCCTCAACAAGTCACAACTGTGTCGTGTTTGATATCTAAGATGCCAGTCACTAATTGGTCCAGTGCATGGCTCAGTCAAATTCCAATGAGAGGGTATGCACCTGTATGCCTGGGTTTTATTGACCAGACATATTAGGTTCAGTGGTTCAGTTAACCATAAATAAACCAATTATCCAGTATCAGTAAGGTTTGAAGCTATGAGGGGAAGATAGTTGTGTTCTTGTCAAATTGAGAAGCAAGTAAAAGCGTGTAACACATCAATTGGGCAACTGTGCCAAAGAAACCTTATGTCATTTCTAATGTATCCTTATTTAAATTGTATTTGTTTAAATGCCGATGTTAGAAGCAGGGGGTGTCTTAACACCCATCATGTCTTACCACGAGCTGATCACCTGATCTAAACTAATGCATGGATGCTATTTCAATTTGGTGATATCATCCGCACATGGTCACAAAGTGGCGCAATTGCTCAAAACATAGTGTTCCTCGTAGGCACCGGTCAATATATGATATGCTGTCTTCTCATCGCATCCGAAATGCAGCTGCTTCCGCCTCCGGCCGAGAACAGACAAGTTGATGAACAGATAGAAAAACCCTGGGTCTCCCAGGTAACTATAGACGTTAATCACTAGTCAGCGGGTTGGGCTGAGTTCTTATTAAAGGTCTTGCTGTCTTGGTGTCTTACACACATAATGTTTTGATTCTAAGCAAGTCTTTTTCATATGATTACTTCGGTCTAGGATTTGATGTTGCTGGTAGATTTTGGCCAACCACTGAAGTGTTTAGAGATTGCAACAATTTATTCTGGTATAAAAATCTGAACGGACAATTAACCTAGATAGATTTACTTAAAAGTTAAAATGAAGTTTGAATTTGATAGCACAAATACATCTGGTGCTTTTCATGACATTGTACTGGTAAGTTAATCTTTTGGGGGGGCGACCGATATCTCTAAAAAGTCCCGCACCCAGCGTCAAGTACTTTACAGCAAGTAAATTAAGGCATGCTGCCTGGATGTCATGACCTGTTAATGAGTGGAATTACAACAACAAAATGCTTAAGGTCACAGGGATCTATGGGCAGGCCTTGCACGGCATTATAAAATCTGCATCAGAAATAAAAAACGAATAGCATGCAGTAGTTCACAATATCTCACAAGTGCTCTATTCTGATCAGCGCATAATTAATTTTGAATAATTGACATAACAGAACTTAAATATTTTAAACTGTCAGTTTTTTTTTTTTTTTAAATGTTACATCATTATTATTAAAAAGCATGTTGAGCTTCATCATTATTTGCCAGCATGTCAAATGAATGCTGCGGGTGCACGTGGCCCTGTTGTGACTTGTGAGTCCCCCTTACATTTCTTCAATTGTTCTATTTTAAGACTTAATCATGTCGCTAGTCTCTGCTCACCAGGTCATGAGTTCTTTGAACTAAACAAAACATTCTAACATCAGGTTGTTCTAGTTTTGCTATCACAACCATTCCTTTCATCTAAAGTGGTTTCAAATAGTCAGTACATTTATTTTCAAGCCATACCCTTAAACAATAGTGGTGTATTATTATATCACAGCTGGTGGATAAGCACCTAACGGTATGACACAATTGCCAGTGGGTATTGAGGTTGGATACTAAGAAACTCAAGGCTTGTATTGGCAAGACGCCAAACTCTGCATTGTGACAAAGAATAGCTTTTGGAGTTTGTTTGTTTTTCAAATATTGTTAGCAAATATTATACTATTTTTTTGTTCATCATTCCTGGCTAATGGGGATTTTGTTTTCCCTTTGGCAGTTAAAATACCATACTCGTTATTATTACTCATTACTGTTGTAACATTTGGTGCCACTGTCGTGGCAAGGGGTGCTGCCCCAATTAACTCTATTACAGAGCGGTAACACCCTAGTGAGTATTTAGCAGGCACATTTTACTCTATTGATCTGTGCTTATATGCACCTTTCTCTCTGTTTACACTCTGTCATGGAAATCAATATTCTGTACATGTTGACAACTGGGAAAATCTTGGTAAAGGCTAAATCACTGAAATAAACTATGGGTGCCCCTTAAAGGATAGAACTGGAATTGCATAAAATAAAATGCACAAACACACACCCTTATATAGGTTTGTATGTGTGTGTGTTGGTTGTAGTTCCAGTATTTGTGTTTGAAGCGCTACCTGAAGGATGATCTACAGCATCTTCCAGTGAGTAGTGGTAGAGCTTATCTAGTCCAAGGATTGATTTTTGATTATTGAACCTCCGTCTTTTCCAATCCACGCTTTCACAACATAGTCTCTCCATTTTGTTGACTTGATGTGTCTCCCAGTTCATCTGGTTGTGGTTCTTCTAAGGGTTTCCATGTTCTCCTCCTCGCTAGTGTGCCCCATAGTGATATGATCTCTCTCTGGTGCGTTTTGCAGGATGCACCCTCTGACTCAGGGTGCCTTGGAATTCATGTCATGTCAAAAATGAAATACACACTTTTGGAGTTGTTCCAAGATATTGTGATACATCCTTTTACAATTAAAGAAGATTCAGGGATATGGCTAAAGGGAAAAGTTGGGTTGATACATGTAATAGACGCACTGTAAAAAAAAAATGTGGTTTGTACTATCTGAGAAATGTACATCCACTCAATATATATTAAACAGATTTACAAACTTCTAATTGCTGGGCAACCCAGTATTATGGTCAGCATGTCAAAAGTACTGTCCTATTTGTTAAGCTAGAGCGCCCTCTACCATATGTTAAGGGAAAGTGCAGGTTTAAATGTTGAAAACCATTCTCCTGGGAAGCCACAGAAAACCTGTTGAACTTGAACTCGTTGCACTGCACTGGAGCTCAGCCCCGGTCCTTGCTGTAAATATTATGATTCCAAGAGTCTTCTGATTCCAAATCCACATCAATTACAAAACAATGGATTACTATGTGTCCACAGTTTGAGGAAGATTGACATTCGAATAAAAGATGTGCATCAAAGAAATACCACGGAATACTTTAACATTTGGATGTTTCATTGTCCCTTTAAAAGAAAAAAAAGTATGTCACTCATTAGGGAGTAACATCGAAAGGAAAATATCACAATTCCTTTAAATGAAGTAACTTGGCAACAAAAAATCAGGAGTGTCAAGCAAGGTTTCAACCAAAGAAACTAAAATGTAGCATAAGAGGAGTACGATGTGGCACATTAAATAATCTAAAGGCAACTAAAAAACAATGCATAATACAAAGTGATCCATTGAATTTAAAAACAAACTAAACATTTTTGCTTATGATTTTGAAGTAATACTTAATTACTTTTCCACTTCTATCTGACCAACACAATTAGTGTGTGAAAAGTCACGTTATCAAGTTAAACAAAACAATTTTCAAATCTGCTATTTAAGAATGTTTAGGCTATTCTACATAATGTGATATATGTTCTTGCCGATTAGAATTTAGCCTCTCCTATACCAGTGCATCTTCTTGCTCAAACCCCTTCAATTCTCTACTGCTTTTTCCTTATAAACTCAATCATATGAACATATTTATCCAAATCTAGACAGTAATTTCATTGCAGGAGGCGCGATGTTTTCACGATGATGATGTGTTTCTCGTGTTCCATCCCAGTAAAGGACACCTAACAGGTAACTCGTATAACTCATGTTTCCTGGGTTTTATATTTGCCCATTGGTTTCGATCAAAAAATTTCACCCCTCGTATAAAGTTCTCTCGCCTGTCTCGCTTTCAGCCCTTTGGCGCTATCGGTGTGCGGCCCCACCTTAATCCGAACAATGCGGTCTGTGTGGAGGAGTTAGAGGATCTAGGTGGGGAACACTACAGAATGTCCTGTTCTACGGCCCCTATGGAATGACCTGGGTGAATCAGAACACAGTGTTATTTAGATTCTAATGACCGGAGCACTGTAAACCTCATAAAATAACTCCGTTGTACTCCCTAAAAGGGCTTTGTTGTGACACGGTTCTATATTAGGTTTTTAGTCACACAGAGGAAAAGTCACATTTCCACAATGTTACTGCGAGTTTTCATAAAGTAGTTCAGGTATATCAAGGATGTCTACTCAGAATTCCTGTTATGACATGAATTGTTTTGTGAATTATTTCCGGCCTTTGCGGATCACCTTTCTTTGACTTCAGTGAGGTAGAGGAAATTGAGAGGCAAGGCCTTGACATGGTTCTGCATGATCTACTTGCCTGTCTATTCACTAAATCCACAGAGAGTTGGCTACGTTCTGTGTCACAAGACCCTCTAGGCATTATGCCACCAATTACAGGCTTTGAGACTTACCAGGGCCAACAAAACATTTCAGAACACAAACCAAACACTGATTTTGTTTTGAACTGCCAACAGATCTCTAGCTCAATAAAAAAGGAGGAGGAAGCTTGGACATCATCAAAAGTTGATATAATAGTAATAATAATAATAATAATAA
>JAVQJS010128300.1:0-10538 GCA_036024795.1 Galaxias rostratus | reverse complement strand
TTTTAAATTGCTTTGCAAATCGTTGCAATTCAAGCAGTTTTAACGTATTTGTTGCATTGTCACAATTATTTGCTGTCATACTTTAAGTAAACCATGCTATATTGAGAAGTTCTGTCACACTGATTTAGGGCACCCAGTACCTTTTCCTTCACATGTTTATTAGTGACACAGAACAATATGAAACAATAGTGTGATGTGTCGGTTAACAAGCCAAAACAGCTAGCACAACCTATTGACTGCAGTCCTGTCACACTGCACTGCTTGACTATTAAGTACTGTAGAGTTGAGCAAAGAGAACATCACATCTTGAGTGTGTCCCTGAGGAATCAACATGGACACTTTGGGATAGGCAGGAATGTTTGTTCAGAATGAGGCATTGTAGGCTCTGCTGAGCTTTGCATTTTTTCCTGTTTTGGCTCAATTCAACACACAAATACGCTACGGATCATCTTCCCACAAAAGCACACTGTCATGCTCACAACACCTACATCCTCCAACCCGCGACTCTTCAGGTAAATCAGGTTCCTTGGTCCTGCTCCCGCTCCATCGTCCCAGTATCCTGGGTAGTTCCATGGCGGCCCTGCTCATGTAAACACATTTACTGTGTCAACAGTGCTGTTGGGAGGCTGCTGAAGACTGTAACAGCTGCCTGTCAACAGACGGCCTGAGCCCCAGTGTATTAAAGGATTTTTGCTGTAGACGGGGATTAGAGTTGCCCAGCATTGTTTGTTTGCTAATTCCATCTCAAAGGTATTTGTGAAAAATAGGCATGAATAATTGAATGTGATTTCCAGTGGACGAAATAACGCTTCGAGCAAGCTGGGGGTGGTTGGGGAGAGGAATGGGGTGGTGAGAGGGGGGGTAATCAGAGAGGAGAAGAATTAGAACTACAGATACTTTCTTTTTCCAACACCCAGAGAGACCTGGAGTTGGTAGACAAATACATTTAGAATGCATTGTTTAGAATGCTTGAAAAGGTTGAACGAAGGGAAAAAGAAGAGAGCTGAAGAGGAATACAGTTAGTTATTAGTTAGAACAATAGGTTCAAATATGGCAAGTGTCTAAGCATTGTACTTTAGAATTAAGATAATTGCACTGGCGATACCATGCATATTTAAATGACATTAGCATTCCGCTTAGTTTGACAAATCTGTTTTAGAAGAAACATTCAATATATCGGGCAAGGTTATGAATATATTTGAAACAGCATATGTCCTCATGAGTAAACACAAGGCTTGTTGCGCTTGGACCCTCCAGGGTTGAGAGGTGGGGAGGCCAGACCTCTCAAAACTGTAGCCCACTCAGAGAGCATCCTGAACAAGGAGCTGGTGGACACTCATGGGCTGTGGGCTGACCCCGGTTTGAGCTCCGTGTTCAACAAGGAGTGCTCTCTCCCCCTTTATCTTACCATCCGCTGTCATTCGTTAGAGCTCTCCTGGAATGAGCGTGGGCTCTGACGCATGAGGCCCTTGGCCGCAGAGAACACATGCCCCAGGATGACATCACCTTTGTTTCGCGTCCTACTTATTCTATGTGTTTTTAAAAGGATCAACACATTTTACAAGCAGCTTCTCAGCAATGGAAAGGTATTTAACTTAAGAGTAAATACTGCAGACCAATAGAATTACCGTAACTTTTTAAATGATTGTGTATCTTGTTTATGTGTGGAGTGAAAAAAATGGGAAAAGAAGTAGGAAGAAGGCTCCACTTGTGGACTCAATCAACTCCCAACCACAGAGGGACAAGAAAACATAATGTATTGATTAGAACCACGTTGTGAGGACGCGTTTGTCTGGCTCCTGAGACTCTGAAAACAGCATGTCCTCATTTCTTCTTACTCATTTTCTCTCACCAAGGTGTATTTGTCGCACCCAGCATTTTGAGTGGTTGTTTTGGTATAAACTAACTGTAGTTTTGAAGTATTGTAAACACTCTGGGATCTGTTCCATTGATTGTCTACAACTATATAGGGTGATAAAAATGTTTGTAACTTTTATTAACAGAGTTTCAATGTTACTACCACTGCTACTGTTTCTACAACCACTACCACTACTCATACTACTAATACTACTTCTACTTCTATTTTTACTATTATAAGGATAGTTGTTATTTGTTAATAATTTAATACATCATTAATGGGTGAAAACAGTGGGCCACTGTACTGTATCAGAGAGCCAGCTGGATAAATAAAAGCTGATGGTGGTCTCTACAAAAGGGCTTGAAACCACTCAAGGTCAAAAACAAAAGAAGCTGGTCATACATTATGCCGGCTTAGGTCTGTGTCTGTGTGTGCGTGTGTAGAGAGAGAGAGAGAGAGTTTGTGTTTTCTCTTAACAGTGCAGCCAAAGTAAATTGCCCCCTGAATGCGGTGGCAGTGGGCTCTGGCAGTGGTTTTGTGAGCTACAAGTGTAGAAAAACAAAGCGAGCCTGGGAGCTTCAAAGCAGGCGGGTGACATTTAGTGCTTTCTATCTTCAAAGCCCTATTTGCGTTTGTAGTTCCTCTTTGAGTATAATTAATATTTCTCTAGCAAAGGATTAGAGCGGGCTGAAAACACAACATAGAATTTGAGAATTTTTATAACACTCAAAATAAAGGAAATAGAATATGGCCTAAACATGTTTACCTCCATAACACTATAATCTACCAAGGCTTTGGATAAAAGTAATGCTTATAGCCTTTCTGATGAAAGTACAGAGTTGCTATGGCTCTGTGATGGATAGCTTTTGTGCTTGACAAATGTGTAACATGCGGTAGAGCATCATCACAAATAATATAATTCAAGCATTTATATGGAAATGCAACGTACCTGGTAATTTTTTTCCTCTTCCACTCTATGCACCTTGGATATGCTGTATATATTTTCCCCCATCTATATATAGGTACATACTTTATATCTATCCTATTCTCGCATAGAAAGTCAAGATAAGTGTAACAAACAAACACACTCACACACAAGCACACGCACACACACACACACAGCTGTCATTCCCGAATTTGGTCGCCCTTTGCCAGGGATATTCTCTGTTCTCATTGTACAGTCATGTCCCACTTCTTCCCAATTTAGTCTCTCTTTTATTTTTGATTGATATTATATTGAACAGTGACAGAACTTGGAAAATGTGAAGTTAATCTTGTTTGTGGCAAGCTTCTTTTTTTTACTTTCCTGTCCCACCATTACCTTCTCTCTAGTCCCATCGAAACAGCCTATGAATTTGAAGGGATTAAGGTGACAGCAAAGGTAGAATTACACAAAGTGGAAGTTAATAGTGTAAAAAAACTTTGGGGATTTTGGAATCTGTGTTCTTCTCCTTACTGGGTTACCAAAATGTACCAAACAAACATAAAGGTTTGGTTTCCTTTATGTTGTTGTGAGTGAGTTATAGTGAGAATGAGTATTGTTTTAAACAAGTATGCAAGCAACGATACACTTTCTATTTTACAACCTTCACGTTGTCCTATCTCTTTTTGGTTGTGTGTGCAAGTGAGTAGAAAAGGCACGCCACAGGGATGCATTCAAAATGGGTCATAACTAATCCCCCTTAAAGATGAGCATTCCCCTGACGGGCACCCATCAAAAAATGGAAGAATAAAAGACAATGAATTATGTATAAGTTTAAAAAGGAATCTCTCTCCTCTCCCCCTTGTCTTCTCTCTGCCTTTCTCTCTCTCTCTCTCTCTTCTCGTCGTCCTCTTTAAATCGATATGAGCTGGTTGTCACGGGTCAGTGGCCTGTACGCATGGGGCTGGGCGGCGACTCTGAAGCGTGTGTCTCCTAGGGGCTCTCTGTGGAGGTGATAACTCGCTCCTATATCTACCCTCCCTTAAAGGACTGCTTGCTTTCAATTCAACTCCAATATCCGCCCAAGATTGACTCGAGAGGCGACAAGGTGGAGAGGAATACATATATATTTATACTTTTTCTGGTGTCTTCTCTTTAAAAACAACCCTTAAAAAACTTAAATTTAACAGCGTTAAGGATACTGGCTCTTAAAACAGGGTTCTGTTCACCGCGCAATAAACAATAGGGCAGAGTATTGTTCTGTTCCATTTGTATTTCTAAAAGAGATCATCTTGTTTGAATTCCAAGAAGCTTCCTCTTAGCAACCGAGACGTTGTCAAGACTTGCAAAACCTGGGATTGTGACTGTGCATGTCACAGTATGGTTAAGACTGCGGATGTCTAACCACCACTGGCTTCATCATACCCCAAGTCCAATTACTTGTGTTAAGACCATATTCGAGAGCGGAGGCTTAAAGGCTATTTTTCTAGCGCACACAACCATCTCTGTCCCCGCCAACACATAGACAGACAGACAAGCCCTTCGATACAGGAAGTGTAGGAGGTGTTACATTAGCACCTGGATGTGTGAACAGCAAACCAATGACCTTTACCCGGCGATGGATACACCACCTGGAAAACCCGCTCTCCTCTGGGAATTTTCTCCCAATGTCATTTTTTTTTTGTTTTTTTTTTGGGCTTTTATCTCGGCCATTTTCTCCCCTCCCTTCATCCTCCTCTGTCGTTGTCTTTGACCCATCGTGTCTGGGCCGTTCTCTCATTAACATTTCCTCCTAGTGAGGAGGGAGGCACGCACAACGCTCACTCTGATTTAAGAAGAGAACGAAATTCAGGTCTAATCTTCCGTGTTATATGAGGCGCGGGAAGGTTCCGACGCACCGTCAGGCTCTGCTACGCCACCGTGTGACATAGCATGGCGACGGTGTCGGTACGGAGGGGTTTGCCGGAGCAGCGTTAAGACACACGACTGTCTGCCGGTCGCCTGCCAGGGGCTCTAATTAGACTGATAAGCAGCGCAACTGGAATCAGCCCTTCCTGGTAATCAGCCACACAGCGCCCAGACAGACGGCTAAATGAGGAGTAGATGATCCGTGCAGCCCAACAGGTGTCCTTAAAGAGACACACTAGCATGTCTCTATGGGCTCCCTGTAAATGCCCTGCGCTCCCCCATGGCTGACCGCAGCCAAGGAACAGGCCAGCCAACTTATGGCTTAAGTTTCAGAAAACTCTCCCCCACCCCTCCCTACACACACACACATTGTTATTCAGTTGTCTAGCCTCAGACATATGCAATTATTGTAATCATATTAGGTCCCGAAGCTATTTAATACAAAAGTGTTCTTACATGTCGTGCAAGCGGAATACAAAGTGATATAAAATGTAATACCAACTCCAATCGAAGATGTCATATTTCTGATTTAGACATATGGGCCAGAATGTTATGCTGTATTTTCATTTTACGGCCAACCCTCCACCACCCCACCACCTTCCTCGACATCACAGCAAACACTGTCTGCTTAACACTGTGATTTGGCAGAAGTTGTGGCCTTAGGTATCTTGTGGAAAGCGAGAGAGGGAGAGAAAAAATAGAGTACGCTCTAGGCTGTTAGTATTCTTCAGGGGGGCTCCTTCACATGGCAGAGAAGATTAAAATGGCATTGAATCTGAAAACTCTACACCCTACCATCAACATGTACAGTCATTTACGGATGCGTATTTTAAGCACCGTGTGCATAAAGACGTACACCATCCCATCCGGAAGCCGATGTTAATGTGCGTATATAGGTGAGTGTATTGTTGGTAGGTGTAGGTCAGAACCATCAGTGTACAGTAGTTAAGGTATTGCAACGTTCTTGTGCTGAGGTGGTCTATGGATGCAGCAATTTAATGTGTGCTCCTGTAAGGCTTTTGATCTTGTCTATCGACATTGGTAGGGTTTGGCCAACAAAAACATGTAAATATCTGTAATCGTAATCGTAACCATTTCTGTCTAGCTGAAAGCCTTTCAAATACCTTTTTTGAACAACGCAGAATTGCCTCCTAAATGCAATCTCAATATTGTGCCAGCAACCAGTGCATTTACTTGTAAAACCGTAAAGCTGCAATTGTTTCACAACACACACAACACCTATTACCTACTCTTGTTCTATCACTGACTGTAAAATGCATTTTCACACACGTACCTAAATAGAACCACAAACACTCGAAGAGGCCCACATTGTGTTGACATCAATTTACAGTAACCTCTGCCATAATAGTTACTACAAGACAAATTTGCGCTAAAATATTTGTTGAGATTTTGGTACCTCCCTTGAATTAGCCTAGCACCTCCCTGCTTAAACTAGGCTGCAGCATCCAATACCTTATCTCTTCCTTTGAAACAATAAGGGAAATGAAATCAGGGCATACTCATTTTGAATGTATTAATGACAATAAGATGACAGTAAAAGCAGAGTTATATATTTTTTCACCGCTTCACATATTTATTACCACTGTGGAGAAACGATAGCGTTTTATTAGAATTGTACCATAATATTGGCCTATTTTCAGTATTAAAATGCATCCTGATTATTGAAGCGGCTTTCTGTATGTTATAATCTAACGTTTTTTAAAACGTCCAATAAGTGACTGAATTAGACCTTCAATAAACATCACATAGTTATTATATACATAGCGGAACAATTCATAATACCTCATATGATATAAAAGAAAAATAAAGGCAACACAAAACATTTCTCTGGCTGTGCCAACAGCAATAGACACAATAGACAGAAGAAGGTGGTTGAGTTTACGAGCTTAATAATTAGCCTTTATTTGCTTTGAGACGCTGTATCTTATGTTCCGAACAGAAAGGAAGGCCACCCCTTTAAAACCCCATTGATGTGTCTGCCCAGAACCCAATTGATATCTGCAGTAAAAAACAGTTCTCGGTCAAATATAATGATGCCGCTTAAGTGTTACATCTTTTGTATTGTGAATGTCTCCATGATAATTGTACCATTGTAGTTTATCACCCGGGAACTACTATTGAGTTACAAGCACCCCTAAGTTGCCAAATGTCTTTCTTTAAAATAAAATGTACTTGCAGTTATCGAGAATCAAAAATATTTGACACTTGGCAATTGTTTGGCTTTCACATTTCCATAAAATATATACTTTACACTTTTAGTGTTCCACTATTTGTTATCCTCCTTATGAACCAGACATCATGGCCTAATCACGTTTTTCTATCAAACATCTTAGGTTGTATACACATATAATATTAGCCCATTGATTGTTCATACTTTGTCAGCCTATCCGTTCTCTGCTCTCCTTATCTGCTCCAACTTATTCCTGACTTGAGTGACGGCATGCTTGATTCTTAATGACAGTCGGAACAAATCTGCGGTAATGAGGTCACACTGGACCCTTTTCCCTTTCCACGATCACCCTTCACAGCTTCACATAATTAGCCAGTGTTTCAAACTCGTCCAGGATCTGGGCTCCACTGAGCATGTGTGAAGGATCAATTCCTTCCTAGGTGTGTGTGTGTGTGTGTGTGTAGGGGTGTGTTTGTGTGTGTGTGTGTGTATGAATCAATCATTTATTTGAGC
The DNA here is from genome assembly GCA_036024795.1 of Galaxias rostratus. Taxonomy (NCBI): domain Eukaryota; kingdom Metazoa; phylum Chordata; class Actinopteri; order Galaxiiformes; family Galaxiidae; genus Galaxias; species Galaxias rostratus. The sequence continues at coordinate 3,146 of JAVQJS010128300.1, read as the reverse complement.
AGGATCTCTACATGAACAGGTCATTAGATTTCATGTAAGCCACTAGGCTGTGTGGGAGACTTGGGTAAAGCGTTCACACAGTGTGTGCGGACTGGCATGCGTGAAACATAGAGGGAGATCCCTACAGAGCCATAGGTATGTAACTCTACTTGCCAGAAAAAGAAAGTGTGTACATAGATGTGTGCATGTCTAAACGTGTGTGTGTGTGTGTGCTTGTGAGTGCGTGCGTGTGTGTGTGTGTGTGTGTGTGTGTGTGTGTGTGTGTGTGTGTGTGTGTGTGTGTGTGTATGAAGTGCAACTCAGTGATGTGGTAATCGTCAGCCTTGCAGGGGATGGTCCGTAGAGAGAGCCTGCAGGATAATTGCTGCCACAGTGACAGGTAGGGCTGCCTCTGTCAGAATTCTCTCTCTGCGGGGAGGGCATGTGAGTGTGTCCGCACGGGTGTGTGAGCGTGAAAGAGACAGAACATGGAGGAGTTTCTGTGTGTGTGTGTGTGTGTGTGCATGCGTGTGTATGTGTGTGTATGTGTGTGTCTGTGTGTGTGTGTGTGTGTTAGTTGTACATCCTCTTTTTTAAAGAAGTCCTTCCCCTGGTAGACTGCCCTTAGACTGGCGAGCTGCCAGATGTGTTTACACAGCCCCCAAGAATTTTAATCGTTTTGTTCTAAGTCCTGTGGATGGGTTCCCCTTGTGAATTATGTTGTTGATGTAAAGTACAGTAGCTTCACAACTCAACTGATCGCCGTGTTGATTACCTTGACATAGTCAACAGTTTCATTCTGTTGCTATTAGAGGCCTGAGCAAAGGTGTTTGTTTCCCTCCATGTGCAACAGTGTAGGCTAGTGATAATGAGGTGGCCTTACAAGCTGAGCAATGTTATTTTAATGCTAGATGGCTTCCAAACTGAATAGCTTCAAAGTTGCCCGGTGGCCATCGGTTGCCAAATTATTAGGCATGTTTTCAATCTCTGCGGTATATTGATATATTGTTTACTAATAAAGGCCACTGCAATTTATGAACCTGGCCTATCTTCTGAGTGATTGTCAAATTTGATTTGTGCGGAATATGCCTCGCGTCTGCAGATTGTCAACGTGGGAGGGGTGAAAATAGCCTGAATGTATCCCAGAGAGAATGCCGAGTGACATCCATGGGGTTCCTCTCACATCTGGAGCTGCCTCTGATCCAAGTCATTTGCCAGCACCCCCCCCCCCCATACCCCCCACCCTCTTCCCCTCCCCACCCATCATCTGCAGTCCGTGAAGAATTGGTGTCAGCACCTATCAAACGGAAAATGCCTATTCTACACAGAGTGTCAGAGCAGCCACAGTCTATTAATCAACTTGGAGGAAGAGAAGGAGATAGGAGGGGTGGAGGGAAAGTTTGCGGAGCCGTACGTGCGTGCCCATTTGCGTGCGCAGTGCCCTCCGTGCGCATGCAGATCACAGCGCGCCCATTTGTATTTGCACGGAGCCAAGGACTCATCTAGGTGTATTACTCAGCCGTCTTTGAAAAGGCCCCTAATAAGGGAGGATGTAATTATGGATGTGTCATGTAGGTTCTATTTGAGGGAGGACGAGGCCTGTAATGTGTTGGATCCAGTAGCCGTGGCGGGGTCTGGACACACACTGCATTCTGATGGGACACACGGAGGCAGCCAATGCCAGTGCGGGAGCTCGAGGTGTGGGCGAGCCGAGGATTCTCTCCAACCTGGTCTTATGCTCCTCTCCACTCATGTGTTAAGTCGCTTCTTAACACAACGCTCTTTGTGCACACGGAAACTAACAGACCACCCTGAAAACGTCAGTTAGCGTTTTGAAGAAATATGTTTGTCTCTAGTGATAGTTTACTGTGGGTGTTTGGGAGGCTTTCAAAGCCATTTTTAGCTACAGTATGATGCAGGCATCTGAGGTTTTGTAAAGTGATGATTGAGTCTGAATAGCGGCAGTTGGTTTGCTGTGGAGCCGTGTTGGTTTATCCACAGGAAGTTATCGATTGGGGTCGAATCAACAATAAGTCAGCCAGGACTCCCACTATTCACAGCAGAGCTGTACCATGTGACAGACATGCTTTCGTCTGATTGGCACGGCTGTTTGTGCAATGGGTCTTAATGATGTCATCAGCACAGAGACAGCAGGTGTATTCACAGTTGAGGGGAAAAGGGATTCAAGTATGGCTTTTCTTTGTGTTTCTCCTGCCCGACTTAGAGGTTCAGCATCTATGATTTGGGGGATCTATCAAAGAAGGAGAGAAGAACAACTTTCTGTATTAAGAGGAGAAGCCTGGGGAGAGCAAAGATATGGGCTCATTTAGCGATAGGCGGCTGCGGGCTTGCACTTCTCAGTGTGTGTTTGTGTGTATGTGTGTGTGTGAGTGTGTGTGTGTGTGTATGTGTGTGTGTGTGTGTGTGTGTGTGTGTGTGTGTGTGTGTGTGTGTGGTTGTACATGCAGCTCAAGCTTACATTTTACTTCATTTCCTATTGCCTTAATTATATTGGCAGAACTTGGATGCGTTTAGCCAGGTTTGGAAAGGTTAATTGTGGCCCACACTTTATACCTTGAGGGTAGTTCCTCCACGTGAAACTCATAGCCATCTTGGAACTTCTCCACATTTTGATGATCATCTGCCCATTGAGACTATTGAAGCTGTGGCGGGCCACATACATGTTTCTTATGATATGTATTGCATATGCTAGCACCTAGATACAATGATTGCATATTTGCATAGTGCTATTGAGAGTCTATTGTTTTCTTCTTTTTTTCCATTTTGTGCCTATGGATCTGACAAAATCATCTGTCTAAGGGATCAGAATCCCTCACGCCGCAGCTCATTTCTCTCCATACGTCTCTCTCCCTCTCTTTCCATATCTCCTTCTGTGATATGTACAGACAGCCATCATATATGTTCAGGAGAAATTGAGGGGCGGAATGGCAGCTTTAATATGGGACTGATTGCCTGCTGATAAGGCTAACGGCTGTGGAGAGGCGTGAGCGTCATCCCTCCCCTGCAATAAACCCCCTTTCATTTTGTTTGGTCGGAGCGACGGATGGCGAGATGGATGCGGTGAATAGCCGACCTGAGGAGCAGGGGAGGTAGAGAAACGGAGGATAGGGGGGGGGGGGGGGGAGAAAAAGAGAGAGGAGGAGATG
>JAVQJS010128280.1:0-11040 GCA_036024795.1 Galaxias rostratus | reverse complement strand
TGTGTGTGTGTGTGTGTGTGTGTGTGTGTGTGTGTGTGTGTGTGTGTGTGTGTGTGTGTGTGTGTGTGTGTGTAAGACTCTCCACGTTTCCCTGCGATGACTCAGGGAGCGTTTGTTGTATCGGAGCACAGGAGCATTCCTCGGCTGCCGGTGCCCCTGCGATTGGCACGGGCCCCCGGGTGGCGGCGGTGGCTGGCCTCGGAGACGGTGTGTGGGTGGAGAGCCTGGGAGCGGGCGATAGCGCTGACCACCCCCTCCGCTGTGCTCCGGCTAATCTACTGAGGTGCAATACTCCACGGGTCAAGGACAGGTCCGCTCGCCTCGGGACACTCAGAACCATCAGCTGTCCCCACGGGCTCCCCGCCTCCAGACACACACACACACACACACACACACACACACACACACACACACAAACTCACACACACCTCGATAGTCCGCAGTTCAGAGAAAAGCTTATGGCACCACTTTTACTCTCTAGGACCCCAGGGATGAGGCAAGCCTCTACTTACTCTAGCTTTGGCTTTGAGAGTTGCATGTTGAAGGAAAAGGGCTGCTATCAGTCATTCAGAGTAACAGGGGATCAACTCATTTGTTATGTTTATTGTTATGGTTAGAGTATCTCTTTAAGTTAACTCAAAGCTAATCATAAGCTCAAGCTAATCATAAGCAGACATACCACAGTGCTAGGACCCACCAGTTCGACATTGTATGTTTTATATTGCAACCCGAAGCATTCATCTCTAATCTCTGGGCACTATTAATAAATACTTTCTATAAACAAGACAAATTAAAGGGACTCATTGCCTTTCCTTGGTTCGTTTGAGGCAAGCTGAGTGAAAAGTCATTTCTGCACCTGAGCAATCAGGCCCTCACAATGATCATTAAGCCAAGGTTGAAATCAGTCAAAAGGCCCTACCTCCACCCACTCTCCCAGCTCGGCTCTCCAAGGATCACAGCTCAGTGATTAAAATGTCTCTAATTACTACGTGTGTGTGTGTGTGTGTGTGTGTGTGTGTGTGTATGTGTGTGTGTGTGTGTGTGTGTGTGTGCAATGTGCAATGTGCATGTTGACCAAGCTTGATGCAGGACACTCCATCGTGACTCGCTGTGAGAAGGTTATGTAACTGCTCTCTGTTTTTAAAAGTGTTGGCTAATAATTGTCGTCCTGTTTGTCAGACATGCGTTTCAATTATAGTCCTTTAATTGTAAGCACGCTTGTTCAAGTTACCAGTAGCTCAACAACCACCTAAACATTTCTTTAAATAATGAACAATTCAGCATAATAATGCAGCATATTTGACACACATTGTATATTAATTGTAACAATATGTGAGTGAAGATGCTTTTTTATCGCAGAGCCACTGAGTAGTCGAAGAAATGGCCGTGACCTGCCCTTTAGCGATGAATATGATGTGGCTCCCTGAGTAAACAAGGAACAAAACACAGACCTCTACAAGAAATCAATAGACCGTGATCTTTAAAAGTCACATCATCGCCAGAAAAAGAAAGAAGGTGCGTGTGGCAAAATTAACGTCTACCCCGCCGGAGCAATTATAACGAAGGTAAAACCCAAAGTAACACCCTACCAGCACGACAAGAAGGACGGACGGATTTGACAATTTGTCCGTGAATCACGGCGAGAAACACCCTGAGAAACTCCACAGCTTCAATCATGAAGCTCATCCATCCTAAATAAATGATATGGGGAAACGTGAGGTTAGGGTGTGCAACATTTCTGTGCGCAACATTCAGAGGCAGGGAGCACCTATCCATAGACACCGGTTCCGACCACGTTAGCAGACCCGAGGTAGCGATTGGGGTGGAGGTGGAAGGGTTTTCCCATCACTTTGTCTGACAAGTACAGAACCTAATCTTTTATTTAGCCCCTCCGTCATAGACATGACATTAGCCATTGACACAAGCCAAGTGATTAGTGTGTGTGTAGCACGTGCAGGCTGCTTGAACTCTGGGTGACGCACCGTGAATTGCCTCTTTGGGCTCCAAAAAACAGGCTAAAACAACAAGTGGGAACCAAGATCTTCAAGGGTAGCTGGGGAGATTATGTGCGGAGGATTGATCTGCATTTCCTGTCTTCGTCCTCTGACGGCGTAGGAGATGACGCGGGCCCTGTCACACGGAACGACACCCGGCCCCTATCCAAAACGATCTCGGCCCATTACGCTGAATGTCCTTAGATTGTCCCCCGCCATTTTCTGGGTGCCAGAAAAGTGAGGCGTCTCGCACAAAGGGCCCTAATTGAAATGGCAACCGCCTGACACAAACACAAACGCGCCGGCGACGGAGCGCCTTTTGTGTCGCCACTGCCTGTTGTGTCTGGGTGCATTAAGATAGCAGTCAATACAAAGCTCGGAGCCTTTGTTCACGGAAATTACCCACTCTGTGTGCGCACGCAAGCCAATCTTAGCTTGGTTATGGACTCCCGGCCCCAGAAAGTTTAAGCTGAGTGGATGTACATGTGACTTAGTACCCTCGTATGAACACATCACACACTGGTTTTACACCAATGTGTGTGTGTGTGTGTGTGTGTGTGTGTGTGGGTGTGTGTATTTGCGTAGGAGACAATGAGAGAGAGCATGGGAGTGAGAAATTCCCCATATGGAAAACGTCTCCACGTGTCCATCTCTACATATGCCTGCGTGGCGGAAGGCTCCTTGAATCATCATTGGAATGGCCGTTTGATGTGAACGTCATCGCATGGGCGAAAAAAGACGGCACGCAGATGGCTTACCCACAGACTCTGTCTCGTCACCTCGCTGTGTTTCATCGTCATGCAACTGAAAGACACACACACGCACACACGCACACACGCACACACGCACCCATACACCATCCCTTCAAGTGGCGAGTGTCTTGTTTGGGGAAGTTATTAAACGTCACTGTAAGCGGAGTTGTCGCTCCATATTTAGACCGGCCTCTATCCCGACAACAGATAGAGGCTGTCTGTCTGTCCGTCTCCTCCTGCGCGTCCTTCTTGCTCCAAGGTTGGCGTCCATCATCATCATCGCATGCCTTCTGCGAGTGGCAGGGGACTGAACAGCTCGGTGATAATCTCTCTCCAAAAACCAAATCCAGCTTACCTTTGATTTTGCCAAATCACTGTTCATCAACAGGCTGCGATGTTGATCCATTGAAATACGACGTTTCATTTGACAGCTTGAAACCTATAACCAAAGCATTTACAACACGTGCCGTGAGTTTCTCCTGAATCTAGGCCATACGTCTTTGGAGCATCGGTAATAAAGCATTAGAAGGAAGTGACTTGAAGGAAGTTGGTGGGGGTAGGGGGGCAATGGCTTTGTGAACTGTGTGTGTCTGTTCGTGTTTGACTGTGTGTGTGTGTGTGTGTATGTGTATGTGTGTGTGTGTGTGTGGTTTGAGGGGTGGTGGGCGCAGAGCGGTGGGAGAGATCAGACCTAGATGCCAGAGGGATTAGCGTCTTACCGCCAACCAAGAGAGGGAACCATCAAAGTTAGACATCGATCTGCCAGATAGAGACAGAGAAAAATCACGAGGGATGAGAGGCTAAAACGAGACCGTGAAAGAGAGAGAGACAAAAGAGAAAACATAAACGAGAGGAAAACACTGCGTTAGACAGAACTCATGTTATGTTCACCCATTCAAATGTTTTTAATAAAAGAAGAAGATTTTGCCACAAACCACAAACCAAATAATGGGTTGCGTGCTCGGAAGGCTTTCCCCTACGATTACAACTGAGCATCCAGCACACAGACACAGTGCAGAGATCCTCTTGGTTTGTTTGTAGACACCAGCGTACAAAGACGTAGTTAGATGCCTCATCGTCCTTCTGTGGCTGTAACTACCTGCCCCCTCTCCTTCCTCCTCCTCCTCCTCCTCCTGCTCCACTAAAGGAGCTCCGGAGAGGAGTCACGACCGCCTGTCATGCCACATTCACAGTCTAATGAGCCTGCCGATGGAAATGTGAGAGCGGGGGAATACCGGAGGGAGCATGGGCCATGCGGCACTCCATCAGAGAAATGCATGTACAATGGCGGAGGGGAGGGGGTGGGGTGGGGCTCGGAGAGTGAGAGATCAAAACGGCTGGGCGGATGTCAGGAGGAGAGGGCCGTCATCCTGGTTCCCGTTGCGGCTGTCATCACCATGGTGACCGCTCCTCAGCCAACGGTGGAAAAACGCCGGTATTGTTGCGCAACTGTCATTTGAACAATCCCGATAACATTCCCCTCCCATGAATCCTTGCTCGTCTTAATCACCCTCCCACCCCCGCTTGCCTGTTGCTCGTGGCAGTAACGTCCTGAGGCAGGAAGCAAGGGGAGCGGTGCGACACTCGTGCCCATCACGCCAGCAATTAGCGCCGGTGAACCGCCGCGCCGGCATCCAAGTCTGCCCTTGACCAACCCCCGAGCCTGCTGTGAACAACTCAGTCAACAGCCACACGGCCCACCCTACCAGTCGTACAGACGTGAAGCACTGAGAATGGGACCAAATCAGCATAAAGCAGCGTGTGGCCAGATACACACACACACACACACGAGCATACGTGCGTGGACACACACGCCGTCATGCGTCCTGCACCAGCCTCCTCGTCGGCTGGTGCCCTCACGCTCATTGACAGCTCCGTGTTCATACATACACACACACACACACACACACACACACACACACACACACATGTGGATGGTTCGCTGCCTCACCAGCCCCGCTTGCCAAGCCCCTGACAGAGCTGGCTCCCAGCAGCCTCAGATGAAAGCAGAGCGGCGCCCGTGTCCCCGCGGCGCGCCGTAGCACCGTTGTGACAGCGACGGGCAGTCCACTTAGGAGGTGCACTGGGCCCCTCTGGGGGGTACACTGGGCCTCCACAGGGCTCTCTGCCGGCAGTGGGTGGGCGGGCGGGTGGGCTCTCACAGCGCTTTAACCTTCGCTCGTACCCTCGTTCCAGCCCCCGCGCCGACCCTCCACAGGGGGCACCCCCAGATCACGCCCCGCTGCCTTGGTTAAGCACGGTAAACGCTCGAGTGCCGGCATTAGCGCCGAGCGGAGGGGAAGTGTGTGTGTTGCGCTGTGTGCAGAGGTGTGCACTGTAACCTTAACGGAAACAATTGGTGATGGATTCGAAAGTCACCAACCCAGAACTTTTTTTAATTCCTTTCTTTCTTTTTTTCTTTCGTTCTTTCTTTCATTCTTTCAATCTTTCTTTCTTTCTAGCTGTGACACGTTGTTCCATCACTCCCTCTCCCTCCGGTTGTGTGTGGAGGACGAGAGAGAGAGAGATAAAGAGAGAGAGAGAGAGAGAGAGAGATGTGTTCATCAAGGGTTGTGTGCGGTACTTGTCGTGTGGCAGGTGGCAGGGCGGGCAAAGGGGCGGAGGGCCACAGATGGCAGCACATGTGTGGAGATGTGCCACCGCATCAAGCACAGTCATCTCTCCTGTCTAAACACACTCTAGTGTGTGTATATAACCACATTCTTCACACACATGGACACACACACACACACAAACATAACGATTAACATTCAGTGTTGTTCTAAATAATCCAATAGAGTTGCTCTGCAAAATTACGGTTTTGCTTGAAAATGTTATAATCTATGTCTGTGGACAGGCTGTTACCAGACACAGAACCAGGTTACAATAGAGGCTGTCAGGTTAGGCTTTATTTTGCATGTTCTCTGTCTGGTTTTTAGTTTTTAACTTCCAAGAGAAAAAAGCAAAACAGTTTTGTTCACTGCAAGGTTTTGCTGAACAATGAATTTCAATGTGTAGTTGGAGTGGCCCGGACTCTTCAGTATGAATCATTGATGTCGGTGGATTAGCGGTTTTCCCATCGTAACATGTAACAATCCCCGCTGCCATGCTTCTCTCTCACTTGGCTGCACTACCTGACAGCTTCTTGAGATCTGAGATTTATCCGGGTCTCCTTTTGAACATGTCAACGTGTGTGTTCCATGGACCGGCAGACAGGGAGGAGTAAACAAACGCCAGACAGTGTTCTCAAATCGTCTCCCAGGAAACACAGTTGTGAGCGGTTTGAAATGTCCTACTTAGTAGAATTGACAAGCTTTTCACATAACATTTGTTGTTTAGCCTGTGCGTTTCTTTTTTCTCCTTTTTTTTTCAACCCAGCAAATATGTGCTGGAATTTATTCAAGGACCTTTCAAAACAGCCATGTGACCCAACAAACCACACCTTCTTGTCTTGTATATAAAATGGCTGCCATGCCACGCTGAGCGTGAGAATCTACTCCAGACTTTCAATTCAAATAGCTCTATTTAATGTGTCTTTGACCCTTGACTGAGGCAATCAGCAAACGGAACCTTTTCCATTACGTCGGACTACCCAAAGAATCGGGGGCATAGTGGGCCTTGGCTGTTAGATTGATTAGCTGGCAGGATGATCTTCATGCTAAATTTCTAAAGAAAGGACTGATTTGGTTGATAATGAGGCGGGCTCATTATAGTGACAAGGCCTTATGGCTCATCAGCCTGACTTTGAGGAAGTAAACGGAACGGCGGGAGGCTGTCACATCAAAAGACACTTTTGGGCTTCCAGAATTAACATGGCTAAAATACCAAGGGATGAGAAAATATTACATTTAACAAGTTGACGGTGCCTTGAGAGAGCAAGCAAATACAATGTTACATTACAACAATGAGTGGTGCAGGCTCTTCATACAAATATCAAACAGTTCCACAGAACAAACCTGATGACCCAATAACCAGCTATGGAAATGAATAGAGAAAGATAATATGTGGATTACTGCTTTTCCAAAGCCACTGAAAAACATAATCTGTATTAAACGATATAATCTAAGAGTCAAACGGTGAACCAAAAAGTTCTCAATAAAACTACTACGTATAGGACACTGGTGAAATTTCTTATACGTGTTCCATGCCATGGGTAAATTGGAATTCATCTAATCCTGACAGATTTACCATAGATTTTTTGGAACTGTCGCACTCCAGATTGGTTAAAAGCTTTGAAAACTTTGAAACCCTAACAAATTAGAAAGTGATTGTACATTTGTAGGCATGTCACTATTTTCACAGTTCTCTTTCATAATATGAGCAATAAACGACATGTCTTTCAATGAGATAAACATATATGTATATCTTTTGACAACTAAAAATACTATGAATGAAATGAAATCATGATTGAAAAGATCCTTCTACGTTTGAAGGGTCATGTTATAGTGCTAAACGACCTTCCCCTTCGAGTCATTCATGTGGGTGGTTGTTGTGAACCCAACCAAAAGACTGTTTTTTTCAAATAGAAGAGATTAAAAGGAAACGAAAATAAAACAAAAAAGGTCATCGGTTTATACTCTCTTGGTACGCGATACTACAGAGTTAACAAGCAAATAATCATTCTGTCACATTATGTAAATCAAAAGCTGTATCCATGGGCAATGTTAGTAGTTGTGTATTTGCAGAAACATAAACTGGTCAGAATTTTTTCTTCGTGCTTGAAAATTACCCACACATGTTCTGCAATCTGTCAAGCCTCGTTACGTTATTTTAATTTTAATTAAGTTCAAATGTACCAATTACACTTACTTACAAATTGGAAATGTTCTCACGTGAAACGTTTCACCAACCATTTAAAGTGTACTTGTCAACAATTTAGAATAGGTGATTATTTCAAGCACAGTTTGTTTTCATGGAAATGCTTTCTTACTTGACGACATGAAGGTATAAAAAACGGTCTGTAACTACTTATACTTGGCAAAATAATACTCAATCACCTCCTAGAGATACCCTCGATTAGAAGACTATATTTCTCTTTCAAATAGCAAGGAAAACCTATTTGGACAAATATGGTAATTACAGAAAACTATAGAAGATTTGTGCTAATTATTTAAACACACCGGGCTTGATGTAAAATGGCATTCCTTCTCCACTTATTTCTTCCATTTCCCCCTCTTTCTCCCAACACCCCCTCTATGCGCTCCACCTGTTCTAAGAGTGGCATTGATTCTATTGATCGTGGCAGGCAATGGCACAGCATTGTTTGCCATGAGATAATTTTCCAATCATTGGCCGCGCGACGGGCGCCTGCCTCCCCTGCTTATTTATTTATTATGGCTGTGTGTCACCTGCTCCATGCTGGCAGGCACCAGAGGGAGGGGGGGTGGCGCTTAAACAAATGGAGGGACAGCCAAATCGATTTGGGGCACGGCACCATGCGCACCAGTGTCATCCGCTAGGATTACCTTTTAATGGTAGTAGGATCCACATTCCAGCAAACTTTTAGGCAAGGCCATCCCAGCCATCCACCATGGATTGATGGGTATTGAGGGCACGTTGCCTTATTGAATGGATCTGGGATGCTGAGCGTGGGGCGTTCAACCGTTTACATTTTCATTTCAATCTATTCTTTTTTTCTCCAGCCAGATAAAGCAAGTTACTGTATTAGCAGGCGTTCAGGATAAAAATGTTTCAGGGGTACACATATAAATCCACCTCATTTGTTTTTTGGTTCCTTTTCCTCATAATAACGCCAAGCTTCATACTACGCATTTTACATTTACATTATAACACCCAAGATTTGTACAGTGAATATATGCTACACTAGATCCAGTTGCTGTTGTCCTGTAATTTCCCATTATTATCTATTGATTAATCATCTAGGGTTTAGGATTATCTAACGACCAACATGAGCTTTCAGTGCCTGAACCAATTCACATTCACCTTAGCTCAAATTCACATGGGGGGGAGTTGAACAATGCGACTACCTCAAATGTGTAATGGGGTTTGGCCCACGTGACCAAATGATGTCCAGACCACTGGGTCGATGAACAATCCCCGAGTTATCAGGGAGATTGCTCAGAGGGCATGCGAGGGCGAGACATGCCCTCGGAGTTCCACCGAGGATTCAAGTGCACCGACACCACATAAAAGATCCCCGTGAATAAAAGGAGTTTAATTCGACGGATGCTGAAATATAGATTGCATTTTGAAGGGAACATTTTTCCGAGCACCCCGGGTGTTTCCGCGTGTGTCTCCTGTGGGACACGAGAGGTTAGCACGCCTTCCCCCGCACCGACGCGACAGCAACAAACAAGAGTGGCTAGTCTGCCAACACGGAATGAGGGATGAAGCAAAAACACTCTGAACCTATACCCACTCCTCCTCCTGACTCCCGCCCCCCAAATGCGACGACAGACGCGTTTCTCCCTGGCCCCTTCATCCGCCACCGGTCTAAATTCTGGAGTGCAACTCTGTTTTTTCCCTCTGCCTCTCCCTTATTGCTTCTATAAAGCTATCCACCAGCCTGCTACGTGACCCCTGACTGTCTTTACGTGGCAGTGATAGACGGGTCTTCCTCTGTGACCCTGTGTGGGGCCACGAGGACCAGCGAACATCTTTCTTTGTCAGTTATCTGGCGTGAGCCCTCCTGCAATACAAGAGGATTTGTCTTATCTCCGGCCCGCTCTTGTAAGTGATTCTGTAATCTCCCCGAGATGCGAAGTGACTTCCCTTCTAGCTTGGCTTATCAATGTTGGGGAATTATTCATTCAAGAAGTGTTGAGGACCTGTTGAGGAGCGCAATCTATTGTCCGGAAAAGAGTTTCACAGAGAACTCAATTAGAATAAGGTTGTTTTGAATTATCTTTTGATTAGAAGTGACTTTGTGTCATTGTTGAGGTTAGTGAAGGGCAGAAGTACCTGTGGAGTTACACACCAACATGAGCATGTGTAGGTGCATCACAGAACACACACGCCAGACACCTACACACGTCCCTGTTTCACCTCAGGGGGTTTGGAAACCTTGCCAGTAAAATGTCGACGGCTCTCCTCGCCCATTACACCTCCAGTGTTCTAATAGGACCTGAAAAACAGCTTCAGACTGGCACCAGCCACCCAAGGGAGCCCTGCTTCTCTTCCAACGATGCACTAATTATGTTCCATTCTGCCAGTGACGGCTGGTGACAGTTCAGGTAAAAATATTCGCCACGGTAATGAGGCCTGCTCTTTGTCCCCGATGCCGGGCTCGGCGGTGACAGGGGCGCGGCGGTTGACAGACAAATGAAAGGCGCGCGAGGAGGGAGATTCCCGGAGCCTGCCGCTTCTGCTCTTTGTTGCTGCCGCTTCCTCTTTCCCTCCCGCCCCGCTCTCCTCTTCTCGGCTCTCATCTCCGTCTTGTTCGGAATTCTCCTTTGTGAAACACACCCACCCCCACCCACACACACACACACACACCCCCGCGCAACACTTGTCGATGACGAGGGGAGCCGGGTGCCAAGTTTTGATTTTGACACGCAGAACAGGCCAGCTCAGCAAAATCCAAGTAATATGTAGATGACAGAACCGAAGCGTGTGAAAGACAAGAATGATAAATATTGATCCTGCACTGTGGGGACCGTGCATATTGAAACACTGCAACACATTTCACAAAACATTGAGAATGGGCTCACTTATCCTTTGACTCCTTCTCAGTTAGCATGACTTGGTAAGAACCTGTAGATGCTTGTTTAGAAAGTCAGAGTTGAAAGGTGAACTACAATAAAGATTTCGGTTAATTTAATATATTACTAGCAACTAATGGGTTGGATAATTATATTTTCTCTCCTTGGAACATCATTGACATGAAATGTTGCACTGCAGTAAGTTTGTGCATAACAAAAAGTTAATTAGATTAATTTCATTTCCATTTAGAAACATACTAAATAAAAAACGCTGTTTGAAGCATTGTTAAAAGTTTGAAGAGCTCTTTGAATAATGCCTGTCCACACAAAAGAGTGACGAAAAAGTTCTGCATGGAAAAGCAGCATCATTCCCTACTCATGTATGTCAGAGTGGCTTTGAAAACATTGGACGATCCGGGCAGAAAGGGCATCCTGATGGAATAAAAACAAAGGATTGACAACAACAGGGATCCGGTCATAGCCTTCACCTCCAAACTCAGTGAAGGGCTTTAGGTGAGGGCTCTACATCGACGTGTGTGTGTGTGTGTGTGTGTGTGTGTGTGTGTGTGTGTGTGTGTGTGTGTGTGTGTGTGTGTGTGTGTGTGAGAGGGTGACAGGGCGTGTGTGTGTGAG